>JANAVB010024800.1:14413825-14658825 GCA_029216955.1 Iris pallida
TGTTCAGGACCAAAGTACGAGGATGGTGATTGGAGCAAGTGAACAAAGGGGTGGACTTTACTTCTTGGGGGAGGTTCCAGCTTCTTTGGCTTCGGTGATCCTGGCATGCAGAGAGAGTGATTCCGAGGTTTGGCATAGTAGACTGGGGCATCCTTCAGATAAAGTAATACAGACTTTACCTTTTTTTCTCTGGTAATAGTGTGTTTTCTCATAAGGCTTGTGATATTTTTCATCAAGCTAAACAGACTCATGATGCTTTTCTGATAGTAGTAGTCGTGCTTTGAGATGCTTTGACCTTATCCACTGGATCTGTGGGGACCATATAGTGTTCCGTCATCTAATGGGGTACGATATTTTTTGACTTTGGTGGATGATTTTTCTAGAGCTGTTTGGGTTATTTTGTTGAAGGATAAGTCTGCTGTCTATTCTATATTTCTTAATTCATTGCTATGGTGAAGCATCAGTTTGGGGCCGATGTACGTCGTGTGCGGAGTGACAATGGCACTGAATTTAATTGTTTACAAGATTATTTTTATCTCAAGGTATATTGTTCCAAACATCCTGTGTTGGGACACCTCAACAGAATGGAGGGGTGGAAAGAAAACATCGACATATTTTAAATGTCGCCAGGACATTGAGATTTCAGGGTTCTCTTTCTGTGGATTTTTGGAGAGAATGTGTTCTGGGTGCATGTTATCTAATAAATAGAACACCTTCTAGTATCTGCATTTTAAGTCTCCTTATGAAGTTTTATATGGTTCGGCTCCTTCGTATGATCATCTACGTATTTTTGGTTGTCTGTGCTATGCATATGATTTGAAATCCCGACATGATAAATTTGCTAGGGAGTAGAAAATGTATCTTTGTTGGGTATCCACTTGATAAAAAGGGATAGAAACTGTATGATTTGGAGACTGGTGAATTTTTTGTGTCCCGTGATGTAACTTTTTATGAAAAGAATTTCCTGGGTGTGGCTCTGCTAGCGAGATGTCTTCTACGACATGCCATACATCTGTTGAGGTGCCGGGAGATGATATAGAGACTTTTGGGATGGTGCCGGCTACGGTGGCTGAGGCCGGAGTGGTTGCTGGTGGCTCGGCACCGAGTAGCGAAGATGCACAGGTAGCTGCAGAAGTATTGACAGGAGAATCCGCTGGGGGTAATGCGGATACTACTGATGATACAGGGGATACAGTGTTGCCAGAGGTGCCCGACGAGGAGTATTGGGAAGAGGAATGAGAAAGAAATCAAAGCCAGTGCGATTACAGGATTTTGTGACGAATGCTGTTCGAAGTAAAAGTTCCCCCTTCACACAGTTCATCTGTTCCCATCACTTCCTCAGGTACTTCGTATCCTCTAACACAATTTCTAAGTTATGACATATTTACTGCTGGACACAGAGATTTTCTTGCAGCCATCACTGCAGTGGTTGAGCCTACTTCATATCGCCAGGCCTCGCGAGATTCAGGCTGGCACACGGCTATGAAAACTGAAATACAGGCTCTGGAAGATAATGGGACATGGAGTCTTATCGATTTGCCTCCTGGAAAGAAAGCATTGGGAAGTCGATGGGTGTACAAAATCAAGTACAAATCCGACGGAAGTATTGAGCGCTTAAAAGCACGGCTGGTTGTGTTAGGTAATCATCAGGTTGAGAGGATCGACTATTCAGAGACATTTGCCCCGGTAGCTAAGATACCTACAGTTCGAGCGTTCTTAGCTGTGTAGCTGTGAGAGGCTGGACTTTGCACCAGATGGATGTGCACAATACTTTTCTTCATGAAGATCTGACAGAAGAAGTATATATGAAGTTGCCGCCAGGTTTTTTTGTGTCGCCTGCGTAAGTCTCTATATGGATTGAAACATGCATCACGTTGTTGGTTTGCTAAGCTTGCTCCTTCTCTAATATCCTATGGATTTGTTCAATCTCATTCCGATTATTCCCTTTTCTCTCTTTTTAAAGGGACGGTAGAGTTGCATGTTCTGATCTATGTGGATGATATGATTGATGTCTGGTAATGACTCAGGTGCTTTAGATGCTTTCAAACAGTACCTTAGTTCATGCTTTCACATGAAGGACCTTGGTGTGTTGAAGTACTTTCTTGGTATAGAGGTGGCTCGGAGTGCAGAAGGAATTTCTTATGTCAAAGGAAGTATGCTTTGGACATCATTTCAGAATGCGGCTTGATGGGGTCTCGACCTGCGTTTTCCCATGGAGCTCAATCACAAGCTGGCAGAATCGACTAGTCCAAAGATGGAGGATGCAGAGCCTTATCGGAGGTTGGTTGGGAGGTTGATTTATCTATCATTTACTCGTCCTGACTTAGCCTATGCTGTGGATATCTTGTCTCAATTCTTACAGGAGCATTGACAAGATCATTGGCATGCTGCTTTGAGAGTTGTCAGATATCTCAAACATGTACCGGACAAGGTATTCTTTTGAAAGCTGATTGTGATCTCCGTCTTTCTGGTTGGTGTGCTTCCGACTGGACAAGTTGTCCCTTGACTCGCCGCTCTGTTACTGGCTAGTTGGTGTTTCTGGGGGGGTCTCCTATTTCTTGGAAGACCAAGAAGCAACCAACTGTTTTCCGATCTTCCGCTGAAGCTGAATACCGATCTATTGCTGCGCTTGTTTGTGAGTTGAAATGGTTGAAGGAGTTATTGGTGTGTTTGGACGTTCGCCAGGAGTCTGCTATGTCGGTGTATTGTGACAGTCAGTCAGCCCTGCACCTGGCTCAGAACCCGGTATTTCATGAGCGCAGTAAGCATATTGAGGTGGATTTGCATTTTGTTCGCGATGCAATTAGAGATGGCACCGTAATAGCCTCGCATGTTCCTACTTCTACTCAACTGGCTGACATCTTCACTAAGCCCTTGGAAAGCATGTGTTTGATTCTTTCCTTCCCAAGTTGGACATTTGTGACTTGCATGCTCCAACTTGAGGGGGGGCGTTAGATTGTTAGATTATATTTGTAATGTAAATATGGCCCATAACCCATAAGCACACATGTACACACTATATATTGTAACAAACCCTAGCAATGAGAACAAAGCATTATTATTTCCTACATGGTGACTATATAAATATTTATGTAAAAAAAAAATATGACAAAAAACGAAAAAAATAGAAAAATGAAAAGGAAAAAAAAACCAAAACAAGAAAAGTCCAAAAAAGGAAAGGAAAAAAAAAAGAAAAAAAACAAAAAAAACCCAAAAATGACAAAAACGACAAAAAAGCCAAAACTTCAAAAAAGACATAAATAAAAAAAAACGATAAAAATTGACCAAAAGAGACCAAAAATGACTGAAAACTAAAAAAAATGACAAAACAAAAAGTACGAAAAAGTACAGAGACGACAAAAATAACAAAAATGACAAAATAACTACTTGAAAAATGACAAAAAGACAAAAAGATAAAAAATGCTGAAAAAAAAAAAAAAAAAAAAAAAAACCAAAAACGAAAAAAATACCAAAATTAACGAAAAAAAGGCAAAAAAAAAAAAAAAAAAAAAAAAAGGAAGAAGAGAAAACCAAAAAACAACAAAGGAGGACAAAAAAAACGAAAATAACCATTAAAACGTTAAAATTGATTCAAATAAAGAAGAAAAATCAGCTTCAGGTTTGCACATGGGCGGAAGGAGGAAGACTTTTTGGTTTTAAAAGTCTTTGAGAGATTTGTTAGGCCATTCCCCATGTTAGAGGCTATTGTATACAAATTCTTTCTTCCACTTTCAATTTCTAACTCTGTACTAACACGCACAAACTTTGACCCGGAACTAGTGCATTATTTAGTGATCCTTAGATCTGGATCCGAGGATCGAGACAAGCCACTTTAAGTGTGAAAATCTACAATTAGTTCGACTCGCATGTGTTACTATTATAAGTATAATAGGTAGGTACACATTCACTAGGACTGTTTACGTGACCGGACAGTGCTAAACCTAAATTTAGATCAGTGCGGAAGGTCGCCGCGGGTGAGAGTGGATCTAATGTTCCCAGAATGGAAGTCTCAATAATGTTCTCTTTTATATGGAAGACTGTTTGATTGAATTTTTTTGTTCTTCTATGAAAAATATTTCCATCACAAAATTTTCATCAATTATAGTTTTGATAGCGTTTACTTTCATGAAATTATTTTTTCAAAAAATTACCATTTGACATTTTTTTCCCAAAATGGTAGAAAATAAAAATGGTCCAACCCATAAAAATAAATCAATTTTTATGGAAATAATTATTTTCATGAAAAATAACGACAATCAAATACCAAATTAATTTAGAATATTTTTCATGTAATTTTTTCCTAGTAAAATAATTCCGTATAATTAATCTATTTTTCACATATTTTCCACCTTCTAATCAGACGCATACATGTAACTTTTTATTAAAAGTTAAATAATTATGAATATAAAAAATTAGGTTAAATTTCAAATTGATACCTTCAACTATTCTAGTTTCAACTCGATATATTAAACTTTTTTACTCGAGAACTTGATAACATAACTATTGAATATTTTCAACTTGGTACCCCTGTCAGTCAGGAATTAAATTCTTTGTTAAAAAATATATATAGTTTTTGACTAAATTATCCACCTTCATCTCTCCATCTTATCCCATCTCACCTCTCATCGTGTTGCTGCACCCCCCCCCCCCCCCCCCCCTGCCGCGTCGCCACCCCTCTATGCGCTTCTGTTCCGTTGCCCCATGGCCACCTGCTGTCGTACCCTCCCGCTGCCTTCTCCCCCCCCAAGTCGTTGCTGTCGAGAAAAAAAATGGGAGGGGGGGAGAAAGGGGTATTTGCTTTAGCACTTTCTATTCAACTGGTAAAATATTAAATTATATAATTATAATTAAAGTTATCTAATTTTAAATTTAGAAAGATTAAGTTAAAAAATTAAATAGTTAAAGGATAATTATGAGTATAAAAGAGAGAACAGCAAGAGAGGCTCTAGCTGTGGGTAAGGTTTACCCATGTGATCTCTATGACTTGCACTTCATGTATACATTTACTTGGTTATTGTGTCATGTGTGTATATGTTTAATAAATAACAAGATGCAGTTGAGATGATCAATACGAAGACAAGTAATATAACTGTGCATTCCCTATAATTCATTAATGAGAGTTCTCGTAAACCCAGAGCCAGAAATTGCCATGGCACATGGTAGCATCACCCCTAGGGTGAAGAGGACCACCACCAGCAGCAGCAGCAGGAGGTTCTCTCCCCTCAGCTGCAACACCCTCGTCATCGTCCTCCTCGTCGCGACCATCCTGCTGCTGCTCCACCGGAACTCCCCGTCCCCCGCCGCTTCCTCCGCTCCCGCCAGCTTCTCGGGCGACCTGCGCCACGCCGAGTTCTCGTGGAACTCGCTCCCCCTCTCCTTACGCCGTCCTCCCCCGGTATCCCTCAAGATAGGCGTGTTCTCGCGGAAGTGGCCCGCCTCCGCGGTCCCCGGCGGCATGGAGAGGCACGCGTTCGAGCTCCACTCCGCGCTGGCGAGCCGCGGGCACCGCGTTCACGTGTTCACTTCCCCGCCGACTTCCGGCGTCCCCTCCTCTCTCTACAGCGCCGGCGCTTCGGAGTATCCGAAGGTGCACTTCCTCGAGGGCACGCCGGGGCAGTGGCGGTGCGGGGAGGCGTTCGTGATGTTCGAGGAGGAGAACAAACGGGAGCCGTTCGACGTGGTTCACTCCGAGAGCGTCTCCCTCCATCACAGGTTTGATTTCCAAACATGCCGATAGAAAAAATAATACATTCCCGGTGGCTCGATCCAGTAATCTTCTGCCATTCAGCTATGTTATGCCTTTTCCCCCTTAACCACAAACTACAAGAATCACTGGTGTTGATCACCATCCTATTGCTTCAATCATCTGAAGGTGCATCAGTATGATTGCCAAACCTTCAGATTCACTGCCATAATTAGTTTGGGTCTAGCAAGTAATATAAGAGTTGTGGTAGTTAGAGCGTCTCCAAAATGTTCACCAGAAATATAAGAGTTGTGTGTAGTTGGAGCGTCTCCAAAATCTGTAATAGGACCTTCTCGTCAAGATCAGAAATGATATTGCAACTTCAAACAACTCATGAACAATCCACCAAAAGAATAGGTCAGTTGCATCAGAGGTCTTCTTCTTTCATACATTGAACACATGCACTCTGTTCTCTTCTGTTCCTGATAGCAATGTCAAGCATCTCCTAGAGAATTGTAGGATTGAGAATCCATAGCAACTTACCAAAACTTGTCGTTGCCACTTTGTAGCATCACGCAATATTACTTACTTCTGTGTCTCGACTTTGATTCTGGCCAAGGTTTGTAACAGGTTCGCTAAGCAAGTCCCCAACCTCATCGTCTCCTGGCACGGCATCGCCCTCGAAGCCCTCCAGTCGGGCATCTACCAAGACCTGATACGCGCTCCCGACGAGCCCATTAACCCTTCCTTCAACCACAGCCTGGGGGCCTCCATCTTCAAGGTCCTAGACGAGATCAGGTTCTTCAGGAGCTACGCGCAACACGTTGCGACCAGCGACAGCACCGGGGAGATGCTAACAGACGTGTATCAGATCCCCAAGGAAAGGGTCCACATCATACTCAACGGCGTCGACGAGGAAAAGTTCTCCCCGGACGCCAAACTTGCCAAGTCCTTCCGGCAGGAGATCGGGGTGCCGGATGACGCGGCAGTCGTGCTGGGCGTAGCAGGCCGATTGGTCCGAGACAAAGGTAATCGTGCTACTGCAACTGCTGTGATTAAAGTTAGAGTAAAATTTGAAATATTAGTAACTTTTGATCACTCACACTCTCATCAGGAGAGTAATCTAATAATTTTGCGTTCTTGATTTGTTGTGTTGATTGAGCCAATGCTTCTTGCAGGTCATCCTCTGCTCTACGAAGCGTTCGCCGAACTGATCACCAGCAATCCGAAGGTCTATTTGGTTATCGCGGGGACTGGACCCTGGCAGCAACGATACATCGATCTCGGCCCCAACGTGATCGCATTGGGAGCACTGCTCCCGTCGAAGCTAAAGGCGTTCTACAATGCGATCGACGTGTTCTTGAATCCTACACTGAGGCCACAAGGGCTGGACCAGACGCAGATGGAGGCAATGCTGTGCCAGACTCCGGTCGTGGTCACTAGATTGCCAAGCATCAAGAAGAGCATCGTGGTGGACGACGAGTTCGGGTTCATGTTCGCGCCGAACGTCGCCGCGCTGACGGAGACGCTGCAGAAGGTGGTGGCCGAGGGCTCGAGAAGGCTCGCGGAGAGGGGGAGAAAGTGTAGGGAGTACGCAAAGGTGAAGCTGACGGCGAGGAAGATGGCGATGGCGTACGAAAGATTGTTTCTCTGTGTGAAGAATGAGAGCTACTGCAAGTACCCTCTAGATTTTGATTGAAAACATTCTTTTTGAGATGTGAAAAAAATGTGATGGACAATGTTATTCTCAATGTAACAACATAACTTTATAGTTTAGAAAAGACTTGAAAACAAAAACAAAAATAAAAGTGAAGCATTTTATAGTTATTGGTTTGGACTTTGGAGTGTGAAATATGCATGAGAATCTGAAAGCAAAATCGGGGGTTGTGTAGAATTGGAAGCTTTTGGTCTACTTCATATTGAGGTATCAGAAAACACGCAAATCTGAAGGTGATTTTCCAACTGAAAGGTTTTCAGTCTGTACAATATTTTATATTATTAAACATAGTTTTTTTTTCTGATGATATTTTAGATTATTATTACTAAATCTTTTGATAGAATATTTTATATTATTAAATATAGTGTTTTTTTTTTCAGTAGTCCAAATTGGATAGAGAACAACTTCTCATTGTCTTTATTAGGTACACAAACGGGTAAAGATATTGTCCTTCATTTTCATTTACTTTGTTTTGATTGCACTAATTTAATTTTCCTATATTCCAAATCTTCTCTCTTTAATTTAACGAGTCCATTTTTTGTTCACCACGAAAATTAATAGGATGAATATTTACCTCTTTCCACTCAACAGTAGGCACATGTCATTTTTATCCAACCTAGAATCACTTTGCAAGTGGTTTTGTGAACATTCACTAGTTTTGACTACTAAAATGACACGTGGCAACTTAAGTGGAAGGGTGAACATTCACCCTAGTTTTGGTATTCATCCTAGTTTTGGTAGGTGAACAAAAATGGACTTTTAATTTAATTTCATTTTCATGTACATTGTTTTGGTCATACAAAAACATGCCCTTGAACTCACTTCTTGCAACTGTTTTAATTATGTTTATAATATTGGGTTATTTTAACATGACGTCCGAAGGACATATGATAACATATCAATAAATGTACATTTTAAATGGATATTTCATCATCACATTAAATAAACCAAATTTTTACTTAAAATGTACATTTATCAATATAAAATATGTATTTATTAATGTGCTGGTGGGAGTATCGTATAAAATGTACATTTATCAATGTGTTTTCATGTGACCTTAGGGTACATGATAACATAAGAGCATCTCCAACCCTATTGTGACTTTGGATAGAACTAGTTATCACATAGGAATGACAAATTTTTATTTTAAAAAATCATCTCCAATGCAATTGTCAAGTAAATTGTGAAGCTTACGTGGCAAAAGTTATAGAAGACATTGTGAAGTTGGTTGTCTAGCTCTAGACAATATACTTGACAATATCTTCACCACCATGTCATCAATAATACATACAAAAATATATATTTTTAAAAGGAAGAAAATGAGAAATTGGAAAAAAGTCATACTTTTGTATTGGAGAAGACTTTCTATTTAATGTGCGACCGGAAGCGCAGTTGATGTCACTATGTGAGTAGGAAGAATAGCAGCTATCGTGCAAAATTCAATATTTGGTCCATTCTTGCAACGTATTGTTATTTGACCTATGCGGAAAGATTCAAGTCGAAGCGACATCTGTCCTAATACATGATGACAGTCACTGTGAGGAACTCCCAACCATATATCGAGATATATGTTGAGGATTGTTGGTGTTTTTACTTTGCTTTGGGATTTTTTTCGTCCCATATTGGAATACCACCATGGTGTATATCTCAATATATATAATGCTTGTGTTAGAGTATGCACAAGAGGTAAGGTGGCCCATGTGGATTGATTTACCTAGAGAATTAAGTTTAAACCACAAAGAATAATCCTTTATTTTGTCACTCACTTTGAGAATTCATATGAGCTAAACGAATCGGACTCGTACGAAGGCCGCAAAATGGCGCTTTGATGACGCACTTTACACTTTGTATCATTGCATGGCGCTCTGTCACGACCCGCACCCGGATATACGGGTACGAATACGTGGGCCACGCCCAGCCTACGCCGCAGTATCGACGGTAGAACGCTGTCAAGTATACTATACTAACTACAACATCTAAAGATCCATAACTAGAAATGTACTCATGTCACATCACGAAAACTAAGGAAGATAAGACAAGAAATAATAACTATATCACTAGAACAACTAGAATCTATAATGTTCATAAGACATAAAAATAAAGAAGGAACAACAAGACTAACTAAGGATAACTACCAGGCAACTCACATAGAAGAATTGTGAGATCCACCTCAGCTAGCAACATCATGAAGTCCAAAACTGAAGACACAACTACTCCTAAAATTTTGTCAACATATCCGGTCAGGATGGAACGAGTACATATATCTCATAACAGATCTCAAGATAGAATAAAAGCTATAAGACTGTAAATAGAGTATATACAATGAATCATGGAATGTACATAAATGTATCATGGCATGGTAAGCTGTAGAGCTAGAGCTAGAACAAGAAAGTAGAACTGAATCATGGTATGTACACAAATCAAGATAAGCCATATATCCAATGTGTGTGAGTAGCAGTTTCAACTTGTGATCGGCTTGGGTTCATGTCAAGAACTGGCCTGGCAAGTCATATGTGCAGTATATGACTCACACTGTTCGGGAATACAGGATGGATCTGATCACAGGCATACGCTACTACTCTCCCTACCCCAACTGGTAGAATGGATCCAAACAGGACACGTCACTGCACGGGATTCTAATGAGAAGGGAGCAAGTCTTCTTTAGAATCAGTGACCACATATTGTGTAAGAGCTACAAGGGAGCTTGCACAATACATCCCAACCTAAGAAGGAGAAACATCTCTCGTCGGGATCCAGGAATACCAATCCGTGAGAACCATGTGTCAGTAATAAGCATATCTACACTAAGTACATGAATCATAACAGTTATCATAAATTGGAAAAAAGTTATCAGAGAATGTACTCGCCTGAGATCTGGTGGAATATGTCAACTGAGTCCAAGAACAGTGCCTCGAGGACCTATAGGTGGAGTACTGTATCAAAATAAGGGTTTGGAAGTAAAATCAAGTCAAACCAAGTCAAACTAGGTCAAGGCAAGTCAAAGCAAGTCAAACTAGGTCAATCTAAGTCAAGGGTTGACTTACAGTTGACTTTTGGTCAACTGGTCAACCCTAGGTCAACTCTAGGTCAAACTTGACTAATGTTGACTAACTGTCACGACCCGCACCCATTTTTTTTTTTCTAAACGGATACGAGACATGTCCAAGCCAGCCTACGCCGCAGTGTCGGCGGTAGAACGCTGTCACGGCCATGAAGATCAAAATCACAAACAATGCTCATTCACATAATTAATTTAATTTACAAAGATCACAAGTTTTACATTTGCTGAAAAATATAAACTTGTACAAATATTTGAATGGCTACAACTCCACTAGCTAGCTAATCTCTAGGCTTCCTGTCTGCAAGTATACCATCACTCCCCAAAATAAGTGATCCTCGGCTAACCTGAAAATGTTGGTTTCCAGTCAGAAATGGAACGAGCACAATTTACTGAATGCAATTTCAAATAAAGAAGATGACTATAAACAAAGGTTAGACATCAATCATGGGTTTGAAAATAAACATGAAATATAAAAACCAATAGTAAGTAAATAGACACAAAATACTCTCCCCGACTGTTAGAAGTACCTTTGATATGTGATCGGTCTGGGGTACTACACCGCACGGTCTACAATGTCTACTCACTGTCTACAATGTCTACTTGCAGAAAATAAGCACTGTCTACAATGTCTACTTGCAGAAAATAAGCACTGTCTACAATGTCTACTTGCAGAAAATAAGCACTGTCTACAATGTCTACTTGCAGGAAAATAAACAAGGGCTATACTACTTGCAGAAAATAAACACGGGCTACACTACTGCAGAAAATAAACACGGGCTACACTACTGCAGAAAATAAACACGGGCTACACTACTGCAGAAAGTAGACACGGGCTACACTTCTGCAGAAAATAAACACGGGCTACACTACTGCAGAAAATAAACACGGGCTACACTACTGCAGAAAATAAACACGGGCTATACTACTGCAGAAAGTAGACACGGGCTACACTTCTGCAGAAAATAAACACGGGCTACACTCCTGCAGAAAGTAGACACGGGCTACACTTCTGCAGAAAATAAACACGGGCTACAATGTCTAACACGGGCTATGGTCAGATCACATATCTTTGGTACTTCTAATTCCCGACTCCACAATTTATAATAGAAAATAATCACATAACCAATGACCAACTAATGAAATATAGTAAAAATCAATATCGAAATGCAGACAATAAACTGTACTCGCCTGGTAATTCAAGCCGCTGATAGGTATAGATGTCCAACTGGAGTCACAGTATCCTATTCAGAGCAATCACAAGTCACAAAAGAGTCTAACATGAAATAAAAGTAATCTACAGTACATTCTAGATAGTTCTAGGTCCTTCTAGGTCAAAGTCCAATCAACAAGTCCACTAGGTCAACTAAAGTCAAATTCTAGTTCAATCCGGGTCAAACTAAGCCGATGGTTGACCTATAGTTAATTTTTGGTTAATATAGTCAACCTGGTCAAAGGAGGATCAATTCTAGTCTCTAAGTATTAAACTATGAGGTTGTACTAATTCCGAATTACGAAAATATAAGAATTGACCAACTAATGGTGACACCTAGAGAAAATATCTACAAACATTGTCGGATGCTAAAACAAATATCACCAACGTGTCCAGAAGGATCAAATTAGCTAGAATTGCCTGTCCTTAAGTCCAATTCTGGACACAGGGGCAAAACGGTAATTTTGGACAAAACGATGTCCGCCGTTGGACCCGCTTGCACCGAAAAGCGTGCCAGAGTCAACGGTCTCTAAAGTCATCAAACTTCATGTTTACGGATCCAATTTTTCGATACGAACCCAACCGTATGTCCAGAGTTGGATTCCGACGGGCCGTGCACAAAATCGCCCGTTGAGTGGGACCGTGGGGCCCGCAAAACGACGTCGGATTCGACTGTCTCAGAATTGGACCAAACTTGGCATACAGGACCAGAAAAACGATACGGTTCTGTTGGCGCAAGTTTCGTCTCGATCTGACGAGCGTGCACCAAGTTATGACTAAATTTTCATTATACGGATACGGGGCGATTTCGACGGATACGCGTCGAATTCGTCGCGCACACGCGACCAATTTGAATTCCGTCAAAGCCCACACGACCACGAAGCCGTTACGCAGCTTTCGATGCCTTCGGTTCGCGACCACGTCGCCCGGTTTGGCGGGATGCACGTCGTGTGGAACAAATTTCTAGTTTTTAAAACAGGTTTTTAGGAAACTTTGGAAGTCGATTTCTCGACGCATAGTCGATGATTTTCAAATCCGCAAAAAGGGTTGTGAAGTTCTATATGTTGTCTTCAAACACTTTTCATATGGTTTATCAAAATAGTCGCTGGATTGATCGGGATTGATCCTCCAACATGGGTTCAAGGACTGGGTTTTCTGTCCTGTCTCGGACTGTTTTTCGACGACTTCGTGTCGAAATATCGGGCAACCCAGGGCTTTCTATTAAAAACTAGTTGAAGGGATATCTAGCCCTATGGGTTGTCTTTCCAACGCATATACTGGCTTAGCAAAAGATGAAGTGTTGAGGGAGAGAACTTACAACGAAGTCGGGTCGTCCAGGGACGGTCGCTGGTGCAAAACCATGCTCGCGCGTCCGTCCCGCGCGCGCCTATTGCTCATTGGTCGGCCGGCCACTGCTGCGGTGGTGCGCAGCCCCAGGATGGGTCGCCAGCATTCGGGAAGGAGGGTGGCGTGACTCGCGGCTAGGGTTTGTTTCTCGTTTTCTCCGCTCTCCCTTTATATATGCAATTGTATATATAATAGCGGCTTGTGAGCAGTCGGGTGCTAACTGCTTGTTGAGGAAATTCTACAGTTCTTCGGGCTCAAGCCTGGGGAGTGAGCCCCTGGGCTGGAGGTTCGGGCTCACTGGTTTGGGGGTCTCCTGTTCTGTGGGTGGGGCTTTACCCAGCGCTCGGCTGGGCTCAGGTTTGCTTCTTCTTTTTTTCTTTTTTTCTTTTTAGTACATTTAAATAGAATCACCATTTAAGAACTGAAATAGATTTTAGTTGAGCCAGTGGGTGACATGCTAGTTTACTTCTAATGTTCCATCAGTTATGGTTTTCAGTGCCAACCAAAACCACTATGGCTATTTGTTCTCTACAAATATATATGTATATATATATATATCATCCAAAACTCTAAATAACTCCCAATAGTCTCTATTCCTATTGTTGAGCATATTTGTATAAATATGACCACATAATAATATTTATTTGATAACGAAGTATATATATACCCAATATTAGTAAATAATTTTATATGAATACAATCCTCAATAATAATGATGATAATAATAATAATAATAATAATAACAAAATACAATAAATCGTAATGGTGTATACACCATTCGAATATATAAAAAGAAAAATAAACTATTTTTAGATTTTCGGGAAGGGGAGCTACAAATCTACCCACCTTAAAAATAAATTCGTCCTCGAATTTCTAACTTATACACGTCTAAAATTAAAAAAAAAAGTAAGAGAATAAAATCCAATATTACCACAATCTTCTCAAGTTTAATTTCTCAGAAATATTTATACCTCCTACTGGCCATTCCGTAACTACGAATCATCGAGGGCTTCTACCCACCTTTGGTCACACTACTCCCTTGAAACACAGGTCACTAAAATTTTATAATTTTCTAACTAGTTTCTAACAATTCTACCGACAGATATCTAGGCATAAGTCATCTACCACTCTCGTCTATCTATCCAGCAATCCAAAAATCTAACAATCAACAAATTTACATAAATAGCAAAAAAATATATATATATATATGTATATTGGTGAGTTCTAATAAGCATGACCATTCGTCTACTGAAATAGGCAGGACATGCAGATAAGGGAGAATAATCAAGAGCAACTATGAAGTTTCAAGAGCGGTAGGGAGTATCCAACGACACAGCTAAAAAAATATTTACGAACCATTGATTTATTTGCTAGACTGTGCTACTCTAGTCCAGTCACTTGCTAAGTCTAAGAATCCTTCATTCTTGTAGGAGCTTGTAATCCGGCAATACAGAAGTTTCGTTCTCGAAATTTTAAACAGTTTCTATAATAGAACGGAATATGGAAAATCAAGATTGTGATCCTTTCCGTGGTTATTTAACCACACGAGCAAGGGATATGGTGCAATACAAGTTCGTATCACGACTTCCAGGTAGATGGAATATTGGTTATGAATGACTTCACGTTCTGAGAGAGGAAGACTACCTAGTAGGTATAGGGACCTACTTCAAAAGTTCAGTTTTATAGACCAAACTATGGTGATACGTATGGATGGGTTTTACTGGGTTCCTTAATCGGACCACAATCATCGGTTGAATGAACCTTGGACTTCAATCTATATTGACTGGACAAGATCCTAAAAACTATTTCTCCTAGGTTAAGGTAACCTAGACTAAGTTTTCACCCAAGTGGTTGAGCTAGTTGCCTAGTCAGGTTGGTTAACTAGGTTCTGTAAGCCCTGAAGATGCGCCTCTCATGACTTTTGTGTTTAAGTAGCACGAGAAGACACAAATGAATAGCACACTAGTGACATGTGCGTAGTGGACTTTGAGTAAATCACAACCATATATATTGGGTCGAAAGGTTCGAGACGAAGTTGAAGCTCTAGTGAGAGTCGGAAAGCATACCTGTATTATGGTAAGGGTTATAACTCGTCCCTTTGACCTGATAGTCGTACCATAAAAATAGAGTACAAGGGGACGGGTTTGAGTGGAATATGATATACCTAGATGAAGGTGGACTCGTCTAGATCTTGCGTATGAAATTTGTTGGAAGGTAATCGCTAGTCTCGTGCTCCTAATATTATTGACACGGCCGGGGACACAAAATGATCTAAATGGAAAGTGGGAGTCCATGGGCACTAATTGTCATCCTAATGGAAAAATTATTCTAATCAATCGGTAATCCTCGTATATCCAAAAAAAAATTTAGAAGGCTTACAGTCTATCCACCTTAGAAGCTAGGATATGGTTTTAGGAATAATGAGGCTAGAAGAATTCCAAAAGTTCGGGTATTGTACCTCGACTCTTGTTAATAAAGAATAAGGCACGGCACACGAAATACGGTGGATATAAGTCAATTCAAGGATCGTTCCTCCATAATTGAAAAACGAGCGTGTACAATGATACATGGTTGATAAAATAGAGTGATCTCCTCGTCCATAGTATACAAGGTTATCGACGGGGTAACCAACTCTAAGACACATCACATGAAGAGAATTCTATCAACTGAGTCGTGAATCTCTATTGGTGTCAATCTGCCATACTATTGTCACAAGAGTTGTAGTGATCATATATTGTTGTTGACAACTGGTAGGTCATAATATGACAGGGTATTTAAGCTATGGTATTGGCTAAGATAGTGACTGTGGTGTTCCAACACTAGTTAGGTCTTAATAATAAAATTTTATATAACTAGGACGATACTTGTTGGAAACCAATCTCGGGATGAGTATCTACCATAGTCCCGATAAATTATTGTCCTTAGCCTTGTCTATTCATCTCATGTCTAAACTGTGGGCTCTGGTCGAGGGACGGTTGAGTCAAGGTATAAGGGTTGAAAGTTAAGGCAAGCTTCCAACAAATAATTAGAGACTCACAACATTTGGTTTCTTGAGAATAGATAGTCTCCTAGGTTGGCGCTCTGACTAAGGGTAAAACCCTAATCATTCTCAAATTCAGATGGCTCGAAAGTCTCAATAGTAGTTTGAGGGTCGATAGGAGAACGAGTAACTCAATCACATGACTGGCCGTTGGTAGCTACACTTGTGCCTACCATTATCATAGCCATGGGAATACTCTGTATCTCTCTACCATCACGAGCTTTCGTCTTTCCAAATCGGTGAAAGACAAAAACAATAAAAAATTCAAGAAAGATGTTACTGAATACAATTTCGTGATTCAAGGACGAACATATAATTCAAGAGGAATTGTCAATGCAGTCGTGGATGAGACCATAGATACCTTGATATCTCAATCCACATAGGTAAATCAAGAGAGAGCGAACCAAGTGCACTACGGTTGATCAGACCGTAATACATTGATTCTGATTAGACAATATGTTAGTGGGCATCCCCAATAAACATATGTCTTGAATCAAGCTCGATAAAGAGTAAGCTTGCAAAACTAGGCTGTGATAGCAACATTGGTCAAAATAGTCAAAACACAAGTATGCGAGATTTCTGAAAGAAGGCACAAGTGGTTCGAGTTTCGTGAGAATCAAAACCTTACCCGGTGTTCTTGCTTATACAGTCTTCCCACTATCTTTTTACTCATAATGCCTTGGCGACTAATGGGTTATGAACCTCTAAACTCTATATTCTAGGTAAACCTATTGGCGTCAAACAATATCCTCGTCAATAGGTCACAAGGACCACGGAATGCTAGATCGGAAGACACGCTACCCAATCTCACAGAACTTCTACTATTATTGGCTTCGAATCTTATGTGACATGCATGGCATTGTCCTATCCTCTATGGTATCCCAAACTTGTAATCATGTTTGAAGTCAATTCACCGCAGATTACGCCTCGCCCGTATACTCTGGCTGTGGTAACCCCTGGTTTCGTAACTCAACATGATACCAAATCGAACACTTCTTAACTCTATCCAATATTGGCTCAAGGGTATCTACGATCAAGAGAGGACCACTAGCCATAGTTTTGGCAATATCTCATCACCTATATTTTCTTAAAATAATATCACCTCTAGGGGTTGTGTCTCGCCAGTGCGCTGCTGGCTGTAGTGTTTCCATAGTCTTTATAATTCAAATAAATGGCGACAGCGCGCTACTGTACTGCCATTATGAGCTAACTAATATTCCTGTAACTATATATGTAAAAATCCATGAGCTCCTAGAGACTCAAACAAGTTGCCTATGAAATAAAGTGTAAGCATTTGTCCCATCAGTCACAACCCTTAAGATAAAATATTGCACAGGGAGGAACAAACTGAAGACAAAGAACTACAAATATTCTAGTATCTCTTTTCTGTGTATTCGAACCATGGGAAAAAATTTTGGATCAGACTTCCTCGAGATTTGCATTTGAATAACCGAATCAGGAATTATAAACTATTCCCTTACGATAAAATAGGGTTTTAAATGGGCACTTCAGACTAAAATATGATGACGATAAAGAGGCAAGGGAAGGAATTGAATAATCTATCAAGGCTAGATCATTAATTCTATGAAGCCCTGCCTTACCAAGGAAATAATCTATCCAAATTAGATCACATCATCATATCAAGAGATACTAGTGTACCTATGGAGATCTGATTACTATCAAAGTTAATAAATCCTTACCTACATTGCATGGCCTAGACTACCCATCGATTAATTTGTATGAGGGACTCCTAGTCCTAGTCATTCTCGTAAATTAAATTAATTTCTAATTCGTGAATGAGCATTTCTAGTCGCAGGCTCGCAATAGTACAACTAACTTAAGTACTATCACGAGTTCACAAGATTTGTGAAGACAGACCTGCATGGGCCACCACAAAAACTTGTCACGACCCGCACCCGTTTTTTTTTTTTCTAAACGGATACGAGACATGTCCAAGCCAGCCTACGCCGCAGTGTCAGCGGTAGAACGCTGTCACGGCCATGAAGATCAAAATCACAAACAATGCTCATTCACATAATTAATTTAATTTACAAAGATCACAAGTTTTACATTTGCTGAAAAATATAAACTTGTACAAATATTTGAATGGCTACAACTCCACTAGCTAGCTAATCTCTAGGCTTCCTGTCTGCAAGTATACCATCACTCCCCAAACTAAGTGATCCTCGGCTAACCTAAAAATGTTGGTTTCCAGTCAGGAATGGAACGAGCACAATTCACTGAATGCAATTTCAAATAAAGAAGATGACTATAAACAAAGGTTAGACATCAATCATGGGTTTGAAAATAAACATGAAATATAAAAACCAATAGTAAGTAAATAGACACAAAATACTCTCCCCGACTGTTAGAAGTACCTTTGATATGTGATCGGTCTGGGGTACTACACCGCACGGTCTACAATGTCTACTCACTGTCTACAATGTCTACTTGCAGAAAATAAGCACTGTCTACAATGTCTACTTGCAGAAAATAAGCACTGTCTACAATGTCTACTTGCAGAAAATAAGCACTGTCTACAATGTCTACTTGCAGGAAAATAAACACGGGCTATACTACTTGCAGAAAATAAACACGGGCTACACTACTGCAGAAAATAAACACGGGCTACACTACTGCAGAAAATAAACACGGGCTACACTACTGCAGAAAGTAGACACGGGCTACACTTCTGCAGAAAATAAACACGGGCTACACTACTGCAGAAAATAAACACGGGCTACACTACTGCAGAAAATAAACACGGGCTACACTACTGCAGAAAGTAGACACGGGCTACACTTCTGCAGAAAATAAACACGGGCTACACTACTGCCGAAAGTAGACACGGGCTACACTTCTGCAGAAAATAAACACGGGCTACACTACTGCAGAAAGTAGACATGGGCTACACTTCTGCAGAAAATAAACACGGGCTACAATGTCTAACACGGGCTATGGTCAGATCACATATCTTTGGTACTTCTAATTTCCGACTCCATAATTTATAATAGAAAATAATCACATAACCAATGACCAACTAATGAAATATAGTAAAAATCAATATCGAAATACAGACAATAAACTGTACTCGCCTGGTAATTCAAGCCGCTGATAGGTGTAGATGTCCAACTGGAGTCACAGTATCCTATTCAGAGCAATCACAAGTCACAAAAGAGTCTAACATGAAATAAAAGTAATCTACAGTACATTCTAGATAGTTCTAGATCCTTCTAGGTCAAAGTCCAATCAACAAGTCCACTAGGTCAACTAAAGTCAAATTCTAGTTCAATCCGGGTCAAACTAAGCCGATGGTTGACCTATAGTTAATTTTTGGTTAATATAGTCAACCTGGTCAAAGGAGGATCAATTCTAGTCTCTAAGTATTAAACTATGAGGTTGTACTAATTCCGAATTACGAAAATATAAGAATTGACCAACTAATGGTGACACCTAGAGAAAATATCTACAAACATTGTCGGATGCTAAAACAAATATCACCACGTGTCCAGAAGGATCAAATTAGCTAGAATTGCCTGTCCTTAAGTCCAATTCTGGACACTAGGGGCAAAACGGTAATTTTGGACAAAACGATGTCCGCCGTTGGACCCGCTTGCACCGAAAAGCGTGCCAGAGTCAACGGTCTCTAAAGTCATCAAACTACATATTTACGGATCCAATTTTCCGATACGAACCCAACCGTATGTCCAGAGTTGGATTCCGGCGGGCCGTGCACAAAATCGCCCGTTGAGTGGGACCGTGGGGCCCGCAAAATGACGTCGGATTTGACTGTCTCAGAATTGGACCAAACTTGGCATACAGGACCAGAAAAACGATACGGTTCTGTTGGCGTAAGTTTCGTCTCGATCTGACGAGCGTGCACCAAGTTATGACTAAATTTGCATTGTACAGATACGGGGCGATTTCGACGGATACGCGTCGAATTCGTCGCGCACACGCGACCAATTTGAATTCCGTCAAAGCCCACACGACCACGAAGCCGTTACGCAGCTTTCGATGCCTTCGGTTCGCGACCACGTCGCCCGGTTTGGCGGGACGCACGTCGTGTGGAACAAATTTCTAGTTTTTAAAATAGGTTTTTAGGAAACTTTGGAAGTCGATTTCTCGACGCATAGTCGATGATTTTCAAATCCGCAAAAAGGGTTGTGAAGTTCTATATGTTGTCTTCAAACACTGTTCATATGGTTTATCAAAATAGTCGCTGGATTGATCGGGATTGATCCTCCAACATGGGTTCAAGGACTGGGTTTTCTGTCCTGTCTCGGACTGTTTTTCGACGACTTCGTGTCGAAAGATCGGGCAACCCAGGGCTTTCTATTAAAAACTAGTTGAAGGGATATCTAGCCCTATGGGTTGTCTTTCCAACGCATATACTGGCTTAGCAAAAGATGAAGTGTTGAGGAGAGAACTTACAACGAAGTCGGGTCGTCCAGGGACGATCGCTGGTGCAAAACCATGCTCGTGCGTCCGTCCCGCGCGCGCCTATTGCTCGCTGGTCGGCCGGCCACTGCTGCGGTGGTGCGCAGCCCCAGGATGGGTCGCCAGCATTCGAGAAGGAGGGTGGCGTGACTCGCGGCTAGGGTTTGTTTCTCGTTTTCTTCCGCTCTCCCTTTATATATGCAATTGTATATATAATAGCGGCTTGTGAGCAGTCGGGTGCTAACTGCTTGTTGAGGAAATTCTACAGTTCTTCGGGCTCGAGCCTGGGGAGTGAGCCCCTGGGCTGGTGGTTCGGGCTCACTGGTTTGGGGGTCTCCTGTTCTGTGGGTGGGGCTTTACCCAGCGCTCGGCTGGGCTCAGGTTTGCTTCTTCTTTTTTTCTTTTTAGTACATTTAAATAGAATCACCATTTAAGAACTGAAATAGATTTTAGTTGAGCCAGTGGGTGACATGCTAGTTTACTTCTAATGTTCCATCAGTTATGGTTTTCAGTGCCAACCAAAACCACTATGGCTATTTGTTCTCTACAAATATATATGTGTATATATATATATATATATATATATATATATATATATATATATATATATATATATATATATATATATATATATATCATCCAAAACTCTAAATAACTCCCAATAGTCTCTATTCCTATTGTTGAGCATATTTGTATAAATATGACCACATAATAATATTTATTTGATAACGAAGTATATATATACCCAATATTAGTAAATAATTTTATATGAATACAATCCTCAATAATAATGATGATAATAATAATAATAATAATAACAAAATACAATAAATCGTAATGGTGTATACACCATTCGAATATATAAAAAGAAAAATAAACTATTTTCAGATTTTCGGGAAGGGGAGCTACACTAACAGTTGACTTTGGGTCAACTGGTCAACTTAGGTCCAGTTCTAGTCAATTTTAGGCTACGGTTGACTTTCGGTTGACTTTGGTCAAAATAGTCAACTGTGGTCAACCAAGGTCAAAACTAGTCTAACCTAGGTCAAATGTTGACTCTACTTCGACGTTCAGTCAAAGTAGTCAACCATGGTCAAACTGGGTCAAAGCTAGTCTCTACAACATCTACAGGGTCAACACATCAATTTCAGTGATTGTGAAATCACCGGAATCGATGGAACTCAAAATACCACAAAAGGAAAAAGATTATAATAATGGGGTGAAAACCTACAGATGTTGTCGGATGGTAAAACAACCATTACCAACGTGTCCAGAATGGTCGAAATAGCTAGAATAGCCTACCCAAAAGTCTAATTTGGACACAGGGACAAAAACGATAATTTTGGGACAAAATGATGTCCGCCGTTGGACACACTTTACACCAAAAAATGTGTCAAAATAAAAGTGCACAAAACCTAACAAATTATATGTCCACGAATCCAGAATGACGATACGAACTCAACGGTATATCCGAAATTGGATTCCATTGACCCGATCTCAAATTGGTCCGTTGACCAGGACATTGAAATTCCGATTTGCACGGAAAAATGTGTCGGAGCTAATGTCCTCAAAACTCAGCAAATTATATGTCAACGAGTCCAGAATGACGATACGAACTCAACGGTATATCCTGAATTGGATTTCGATGAGCCGATCTCAAAGTGACCCGTTGACTCAGAAAGTGGGACCCGCTTTGCACCGAAATGCGTGTCAGGGACCACGTTCTCCAAATCAAGCAAACTTTATATGAAAACATGCCCGAACGACGCCACGAGTCTACTGGTGGTGTCAGAAATTGAATTCGGAGTCCCGGGTTCAAAAATAGAATTTAACAAGTGCAATACTAAGAATTCGAACGATCAATTTTGGCGTCGAATTCGACCGACCTAACAAGCTCAAACTGAAATGAAATCTAAAGGGGGGCAGGAAGAGGGTTATACCAGCTTCGCACCAGAACTGGTAACGCACAAAATGGAGCTGCGACAACAAAGATACGAACCCGCGAAGTTGGCGTCACAAAACTGTCCAAAAATAACACAATTTAAATGGTAAATTTGGTGGCCGGTTTTGATGTATCAAACGACGAAATTAACGGATAAAATTTGAGAGAGATGAAGGGGTATATACCGAGATTGAGAAGGAGCGAAGAAATTGCCGATCCAATGGTCGGATTGTCCATAAAATCGGTGCGAAGTCGCTGTCCCGGAGCGAACTTTCTGAAATTCGTCCGCGCGCGCGTCGACGGGATTTCGTCCAAAATGCACGAAACGCCTAGGCGGCGCATCCCGGAGGACGGTGGCCGCCACATAGGGGTACGGGGGTGTGTGCCGGGCCCGGGGGGGCTCGTCGGCGTGGGGGCGGCCAGCCATGCGGCGGCGGCGCGCGGCCACACGCGGCTGCTGCTGTCGCGCGGCTACTGCTGCAGCTGCGTCTGCATGCTGCTGCTGCTGCGGGCTGCTGGCGCAGGCACACGCGCGCACGACGGCGGCGGTGATAGCCTAGCACGGCGGCGGCCATGGGCACGGCGAGGGGGCTCATGGAGGTGGTGGTGTTGGACGTGGTGGTGATGGGAGTGGTTTTGATGATGGTGATAAAGATGAAGATGATAATGGTGATGATGAACTTGATGATGATGATAATAGAGGAGGAGGAGGAGAAGAAGATGGAGGAGGTGGTGGTGAGCTCACGATGGTGGTGGTGGTGGTCGGCAGCCATGGGTCAGCTGGGCTGTGGGGGTGGGGCGATGTGTGTTGAGTGAGAGAGAGAGAGTTGTGTGTGTGTGTTATTGAAGAAAGAGAGAGAGAAGAGATATTAATGAGAGAAAGAAAGTAGAGAGAGATGGGGGGGTTTGTTCTCGTACATGAGGGAAGGGGGGTTGTACGTGTGTACAGGAGAGAGAGAGAGAGTGAGGTGAGAGAGAGATATGATATATATATATATATATATATATATATATATATATATATATATATATATATATATATATATATATATATATATATATGTGTGTGTGTGTGTGTGTGTGTGTGTGTGTGTGTGTGTGTGTGTGTATTATATAAATAGATATTTAGAGAGAGAGAGAGATATATATATTAATGAGGGGAGAGAGAAAGTGAAAGTAGAGAGAGAGAGAGATGTCGGCTGTACATGGGGAGTGAGGTGGGGTGTGTTTGTGTATATGTAGGTGTGGAGTGATTTAAGGAGAGAAATATATATATATATATATATATATATATATATATATATATATATATATATATATATATATACATACATATTAGAAAAAAAAGATATTTAAAAATAGGAAAAAGTGGAGAATTTATGTAGGGTGAATGGGTAGTCACGAGAGGACAACATGGAGCTTGGGCTTGGGTCCGGTCGAGCCGGGTCGGGTCAAAATCGGACAGGAGGCAATAATAAATTATTTTTTTAGGTATTTATAATCATAGGAAAATAAGTAGCATGTGGGGGCTCAAATAAATGGGATACCAGTGGCAGGCTGGTAGGAGGCTTTATGTGGGCCATGTCCATATTTTGGGTCGACTAGGTTGGGTCGATGTCGGGTTTCGAAATTAAATTGGAATTTAAATCAGGTTTTACGGTAGATAATTAATTGGCCTAAATTGAACCGAAAGTTGTGCGAAGGAAATGGAGCACAAAATGGAGTGTCTGAGTAGGATGATATAGGCGGGATAAATGGGTACTCCTCAGACTCTGGGTAGGACTGGGTACTGCTCCTCGCCCTCTTGGAGCTAGGCTCTCCTCCTAGAAGCACAGAGTCCCGCAGACGTAGCAACCTCTGGATTTGCTCTCTCATGGCCTCCTCATGAACTCTCTGTGACTCCATCATCCTTTCTTGGAAAAATGCAAACACCTGGGCTGCATCAAGTAACAAACCTCCGGGTGGTACAGTAGGGAGTACAGAGGGTAGGGAAGGGCTCTCGGTCTCAGGCAAATCTGCAGCTCTCTCCTGAACGACAGGAGATGGAGGAAGACTCTCTGGCGAGGCTACCACCCTCTCCTCAATGGCAGGAGGTGCCACCACCCCCTGGTCAGATAGAGGGATAACTATCTCCTGAACAGTAGGAGGTGGGGGCACGCTCTCAGTAGCTGCAGCTGCTCTCAGGCGACGGGCTCGGGTCATGGGTGCCATACTGAAAGAAAGAGAAAGGAAATAAAATATAAATCAATCATCAAGGCTGAAAACTAGTAAATATCAACAAAGGAGAACTAGCTACAAGAATTACTATTTAAAGCCAGGCTATACTATCATTTCTAAGACAAGGGCATAATCACAAGTCATCAAATCATCACACTAAGGAAGAACTACATATGCAAAGCTCTATAAAGCTAAGAAGATCTCTACTCCTAAATTGTTTAATGATGGAAACAATTTATAATAACTGGAATGAAGATAGAGACGATATATTTAAGAACCTTTCTAAGATACAATCTGATAATCATATGCGTCTGTCCAAAAATCATGATACTCAGAGTCCTCGCCACGCTAGTAAGCAAGGCTACGATAAACAGTAGAGTACATAACAGGGGCATGCACCTCTATAATCATGTCGTCTGGAATTCTCGCTATGCCGACTAGTATAGCTGCGAGGAATTCCAAATCTCATAACCAAGATACGTACATCCGAAGTTAGGTCTCTATGTTTCCGCCACGCCAGCTAATATAGCTGCGATAAACTCTAGGTTCCATAACCAAGTAGACGTTTTACCATCCCTGTATTCCCGTCGTCATATGTTATCAGAAAAATATCGTAACTCGGGCCATAAAAATTTATTTCGATAGGAAAATCAAATCAACAACGATCCAACAAAATCAAATTCGATAATCAAGGAGTGAGAGCAACAAAGCAAGGGTAATGATTTAAATCAAAGTTTAACAAGATTCTCTAGGGTCGTCCCAGGAATCTTTCAATGAATCCTAACCGTGATTGAGTACCTTCAAAATATGTATCCTAATCCTACTGCAGGCTGTAGTGATACTCTAGTTCGAATACCACTACATAAACTCGACCTGCATGGGCCACCACTAAAAACGTGTCACGACCCGCACCCACTGTGAGGGTATGAGAACGTAACAACGCCCAGCCTACGCCGCAGTGTCGGCGGTAGAACGCTGTCCTAGGTCAACATACATCTAGCAATATAATAATAAGCAGTAAATGAACTCAATCACAACTAAGGAGGAAGAGAACACAATAGGGATTTTTTGACTTTCATCCCACTTATTAATATGCATTTGTACTTACATCCCACTTTTTAATTTTTTTAGACTTATATCCCACTTTTTGTCACTAAAAGTATTTATTTTGTCACGAAAAGTATTCGTTTTGTCACAAAAAATATTTTTAGTGACAAAAGTGGGATGCAAGTCAAATAAAATTAAAAAGTGGGATGTAAGTACAAATTCACATTAATAAGTGGGATGAAAGTCAAAAAATCCCAACACAATATGATATAGAACTCAAGGAAATACTAAAGATGGAAAAGTCTAAGATAATATCCCAGCAAATGTCCAGAGTACATGTCTCAGCTTACAGAAGGAAAGAAAATATACAACTCAACATCTCTGAACAGAAGTAAAGACTAACTAAACAGACTCAAGACAACATGAAAATAAGATAAGGCCTAACTAAACTAGTCTAGGCAGTGGGGTGAAGTCCTCAGCTAGAGCCATCCGAAGAAGGTATCCTCCCAGGCCTCCTCCTCGTCCTCTGTAATATTTTCAACAGGTCCAGTCAGGACAGGAGCGAGTACAGTACATCTCAACAGTTCATAGCAGGTTAGAAAATATAATCATGCAGTAAAGTAAGATATAGATACTGAAGAAATACAGTATGTAAACAGAGAGAGAAACTGTAATGAAAATATCTACTATAAGTAAAGAGCTAATAGTGACTAGTGAGTCAGAGTAAAATATAAACATGTGAATGGCATAGGAGATTCATGACTACAGCTAAGAGAGTGATTCATGACTACAGCTACTGGGATAATATTCACATGTCTATTTCCACCCCCCCATCCCCAATCGATACACAAAGATCTGTTCAAGTTATGTTAAGATTCGTGAAACTTCACATGGCTCATAAAATGAGTGATACGTGAAGGTGATTCATGGGGGCTCTGTGAACATGAGAGTACATGTGTCACAGACGGTTCGTGAATCAGAGGAAGCATAGAGATACGTGATGATTTGTGAAACGTACAAAACATGCTGTAACCGATGCTCCCGAGGGGGATAACATCTCATGAAAAGATCCATATAGTACCAATCCGTGTGACCAACGTGACAGTATCAATTAAAGTAATTTAAAGCAGGAAAATAATTCTAAGCAGGATATGAAATGATCAGAGAATGTACTCGCCTCGTATCTGAATGTCTGAAGTAAATGTACTGTCCGAGGAGAGGTGTCTGGCTCCTAATCAGAACAGCACAAGTCACAACAAGTCTGAAATGATATAATGAAGTCCTACTATGCATTCTACATGATTCTAAGTCAATCTAGGCCAAAGTCAACTCTTGGTCAACTCTGGTCAACCCTAGAGGTCAAGCTAGGTCAACTATGGTCGAACTATGTCAAACTAGTCTATACTAGTCTATTCTAAGTCTAACAAGACTGTACAAACTCAATCTAGGCTCATTAGCCAAACAGACTCATATACAGGCCATAGGCTATAGCATGCCTATTAGCCAAACATATTTCAAGACAACCTGACATTACATATACCTATAGTACTACACCTATTGATATATTTACCTAATCTAATACATAACACATGTATAATTGTTCACAACCATAATATATATACACATATACATAGCCTATAACTTATTGGGAAAAAATACCTACATTAGCTATATAAGGGCACACAAACTACAATATACTCACACATCCACATTTGCATTATATGAACACATACTACATTACATATATATATTACCCTAGCTAGGCATGTAGAGAGTGAAAGGATAAACATGAAGAGTATGAGGGCTGTGTCCATATGCATGTGACAGTGAGCTGTGTGTGTGTGTGTGTGAAAGATAGAGTGAATGAGTGTCATAGAGTGATAGGGCTGTGGTGTTGTGTGAGAGAACAATGTGCAGGAAAATACTAAAACAGTGAAAGAAAAACAAAATAGAGTGGGTATGCATGAGTGAGTGAGGGGGACAGAAATTACCATGTGTGTGAGGGCTGTGGTGTGAGTGACAGGATAACACAAGAGGCTATGTGTCTGTACACTTGTTCACAGGAATTTGCAGTGACTAGTGTGGTGTACAGGAATAATAATTATGCAGGAAATAACAGTGCAAGTGTGTGCAGAAACCCAACAGTGAAGAAATGTGTGTGTAAACTCATAATGGACTGCAAAAGGAAGGAAAAGGGACTACTTAATATATCAAAACAGTCTATGCAACTGAACCCAGTTTCAGTCCAAACAAACTCAGGTTTAATACCTGAACAAATAGCTAACTTATCATGGTATTCTCAGGTTGATGTGAAAATTGGAAACTAAACTCAGTTTAATAATTCACATTCTCAGGTTGTCAATGAAAACAGTTATGCCAAAACCAAAAGAAGGAAATCAAGGTGACAGTGCACATTTCAGGTTAATGACAGTTTAAAAGGAGGAGAAATCAGGTTATTACACATAGGAAACCATTTCATTGACAGGAACAAAAGGAATCAGTTTACAAGGTAACAATATGGTTTCAAACCATTCTCAGTTTTAATATCATAACATAATCCTACATTACCCAAGCCTAAATCGAATGCAAAACTTATCTAATCATGTAATGAAACATGTGGGGATCAATACAGTTGAACAACTATAACAATAGAGAACTAAACTTCAGATTCAGTCAATGCAAGGAAGGAAATCAAATTTGGTACACACAATGCAAAAACTGGAATGTAATACTTCCAACCTCCATTCTCAGGTTGTATGAAGAACTCGACTCATAACCCATTTCCAGGTTTAATCAAAACAAGAAACCAGATGTTCAAACTCAGAAATCCCCAAATCAGTTCAACCTATATATATCTCAGTTGTAGTTCAAAACTGGGATCAAAACAGTTAATCAAAAACAATCCCAACTTTTCTTATACATTCAGTTAAACAATGGGTTTCAACATAGAATGAATGGGAGAATTCTCAGGTCTTCACATGAATGTAAAAGAATCAATTTCAGATCTTAAAACAAAATTTTAGCTAACAATGTAACAGTTCCTCCAACTTGGATACTAAATCCCATTCCACACACCCTAAAGCCAATCTAACATGCAAATTACCTAGTTAATATGATATGTGACATGTAGGGAAACAATATCAGTCAAAAACAGTAAACAATAGGGAAATAAATGGTTTGAAAAACTGGGATCGAGGGGGTATCAGCCCAGTATCAGAAATTCACTGTTCTATTCAAATACGAACCCAAACACCATTTAAAACCCAAACAAATGTATAGCATGGTGTAGCAGAGATTTAACATGATAACTAAGATCTATTTAATCATTTAAACATAATTAAAAACATTTTAAAATCGATTTACACACAGCACACGATCCAGAACACACGCACACCAGTGTTAGCCCCGTGCACACTAAATAACGTGTCCGACACGACACGTGGGGCTCTAAAAATTGGGGAGCCCCGTGTCAGTATCAGCTCCTAGCTACACATCAAATTTGGCGTGTCGAGGAGCCGTGTCCGTGTCGCAATCACGCCCGAGCAGCAGGGCACGCACAGTGCCTGTGCACGTGCGCGCGCAACCACGTGTTCGCGTGTCCGTGTGGACTCGACACGACACTAAGAATAGGAGAAAACACCAGAAACCTATAAGCGGGGTCCAAACCCTAGTTCCTATTCAAATAGATTTCAAAATCTCACACGAAATGCCCATTGGGGTATTTCAACAAACACTCAGTGATACACACTGATACGTGTCCAGAATGGACACGAAACGACACAAAAACTTGGGAAACCCTATTCCTTTAGTTAGGCTAGGGTTAGGGCATTCCTAAAATGATTTTTACCAGAATTTAGGAGCAATGGATAGGGTTTTACCTATGGGTGTTCAATCTCCCAAAAACTCCAAAGAGAAGAATCTCTCAAACCACCAAAGCTCTTCCAAATTATTCCTTTCCTGTCAAAATTTATTTCCAACAGTAAGAGCACGAGATTTAGAGCCTATAGGAATTTTTTTGAAGGAAAAAGGACTTAATTTGGATTTAATATGAATTTGTGAAGATGGAACTTTACCTCCTTCTAAAACTTGATGAACCCTAATGAAAAGAGGCTAGCCCTAAAATTTGGGAGGATATAAATAGAGGGGGGCTGTCTCTTGGCTGGCTATAGGGCCCTAGGGCTAGGTTTTGGCTAGTTGGTTGAGTCCTAATTGGTTTAAGTCATGATTATGACTTGTGACTTCACAAGCCATTCTTAGACTAAACAAATTTCTAATTTCACCAAATTAATCCCAATGAGTTCATCCTCATGAACTTAAGTCAACCTAGGTTTCAAATCCTAATCTCTTAGTCAAGACCTAGGTTAGCCACTAGGTTAGTCTACAAGGTCAACTTAAGTCAAGGTCTCTAAAACACCAAAAACAATTATTCTAAAATCACTCAAAAATCACATTAATTATAAATAATAATAATAATTCAAATTGAATTCTAAAATTTTGAAAATGACCAAAATACCCTCATTTGGAAAAACTGGGTGTTACAATCCTACCCACCTTATAAAAATTTCGTTCTCGAAATTAAGATGGTAGCAGGCCTTCTAGGTTAAACCCCCAACAATCATAGTCTCAGAATCTACCTTAATCATACAGTTGAAAAGTGTAACCTATGGGGTCATGGCATACAATATCAGTCTGTGGTCTCTTCTAGTTATACCAACCATGCTAGAGTACTAGGCAATCACAAGGTATCAAAACATACAAGCAAGGGATGCATCAAAATTCTCAAAAAGGAATACTAAGGTTAGGTCAAACTCACCTCCAGCTAGGTCTGAGAACCAGAACTCCCTCCTGGAAGCAGGGCCCTGGTTGGGGCAGGTATAGCAGGGCAGTGCTGCATCCAGTGTGCAGCTGAACCACAGATTAGGCACAATCCTAGTCTCTTTCTACAGTTGTTTCGCTTGTGTCCAGACTTCTTGCAGTAGGTACAGATAGGCTCCGGCTCAGCTGGCCTCTGCTGGACAGGAGACTGGGCTGGGTATGATGATATAGGCTGGATAAATGGGTACTCCTCAGACTCTAGGTAGGACTGGGTACTGCTCCTCGCCCTCTTGGAGCTAGGCTCTCCTCCTAGAAGCACAGAGTCCCGCAGACGTAGCAACCTCTGGATTTGCTCTCTCATGGCCTCCTCATGAACTCTCTGTGACTCCATCATCCTTTCTTGGAAAAATGCAAACACCTGGGCTGCATCAAGTAACAAACCTCCGGGTGGTACAGTAGGGAGTACAGAGGGTAGGGAAGGGCTCTCGGTCTCAGGCAAATCTGCAGCTCTCTCCTGAACGACAGGAGATGGAGGAAGACTCTCTGGCGAGGCTACCACCCTCTCCTCAATGGCAGGAGGTGCCACCACCCCCTGGTCAGATAGAGGGATAACTATCTCCTGAACAGTAGGAGGTGGGGGCACGCTCTCAGTAGCTGCAGCTGCTCTCAGGCGACGGGCTCGGGTCATGGGTGCCATACTGAAAGAAAGAGAAAGGAAATAAAATATAAATCAATCATCAAGGCTGAAAACTAGTAAATATCAACAAAGGAGAACTAGCTACAAGAATTACTATTTAAAGCCAGGCTATACTATCATTCCTAAGACAAGGGCCTAATCACAAGTCATCAAATCATCACACTAAGGAAGAACTATATATGCAAAGCTCTATAAAGCTAAGAAGATCTCTACTCCTAAATTGTTTAATGATGGAAACAATTTATAATAACTGGAATGAAGATAGAGAAGATACATTTAAGAACCTTTCTAAGATACAATCTGATAATCATATGCGTCTGTCCAAAAATCATGATACTCAGAGTCCTCGCCACGCTAGTAAGCAAGGCTACGATAAACAGTAGAGTACATAACAGGGGCATGCACCTCTATAATCATGTCGTCTGGAATTCTCGCTATGCCGACTAGTATAGCTGCGAGGAATTCTAAATCTCATAACCAAGATACGTACATCCGAAGTCAGGTCTCTATGTTTCCGCCACGCCAGCTAATATAGCTACGATAAACTCTAGGTTCCATAACCAAGTAGACGTTTTACCATCCCTGTATTCCCGTCGTCATATGTTATCAGAAAAATATCGTAACTCGGGCCATAAAAATTCATCTCGATAGGAAAATCAAATCAACAACGATCCAACAAAATTAAATTCGATAATCAAGGAGTGAGAGCAACAAAGCAAGGGTAATGATTTAAATCGAAGTTTAACAAGATTCTCTAGGGTCGTCCCAGGAATCTTTCAATGAATCCTAACCGTGATTGAGTACCTTCAAAATATGTATCCTAATCCTACTGCAGGCTGTAGTGATACTCTAGTTCGAATACCACTACATAAACTCGACCTGCATGGGCCACCACTAAAAACGTGTCACGACCCGCACCCACTGTGAGGGTACGAGAACGTAACAACGCCCAGCCTACGCCGCAGTGTCGGCGGTAGAACGCTGTCCTAGGTCAACATACATCTAGCAATATAATAATAAGCAGTAAATGAACTCAATCACAACTAAGGAGGAAGAGAACACAATATGATATAGAACTCAAGGAAATACTAAAGATGGAAAAGTCTAAGATAATATCCCTGCAAATATCCAGAGTACATGTCTCAGCTTACAGAAGAAAAAAAAATATACAACTCAACATCTCTGAAAAGAAGTAAAGACTAACTAAACAGACTCAAGACAACATGAAAATAAGATAAGGCCTAACTAAACTAGTCTAGGCAGTGGGGTGAAGTCCTCAGCTAGAGCCATCCGAAGAAGGTATCCTCCCAGGCCTCCTCCTCGTCCTCTGTAATATTTTCAACAGGTCCAGTCAGGACAGGAGCGAGTACAGTACATCTCAACAGTTCATAGCAGGTTAGAAAATATAATCATGCAGTAAAGTAAGATATAGATACTGAAGAAATGCAGTATGTAAACAGAGAGAGAAACTGTAATGGAAATATCTACTATAAGTAAAGAGCTAATAGTGACTAGTGAGTCAGAGTAAAATATAAACATGTGAATGGCATAGGAGATTCATGACTACAGCTAAGAGAGTGATTCATGACTACAGCTACTGGGATAATATTCACATGTCTATTTCCACTCCCCCATCCCCAATCGATACACAAAGATCTGTTCAAGTTATGTTAAGATTCGTAAAACTTCACATGTCTCATAAAATGAGTGATACGTGAAGGTGATTCATGGGGGCTCTGTGAACATGAGAGTACATGTGTCACAGGCGGTTCGTGAATCAGAGGAAGCATAGAGATACGTGATGATTTATGAAACGCACAAAACATGCTGTAACCGATGCTCCCGAGGGGGATAACATCTCATGAAAAGATCCATATAGTACCAATCCGTGTGACCAACGTGATAGTATCAATTAAAGTAATTTAAAGCAGGAAAATAATTCTAAGCAGGATATGAAATGATCAGAGAATGTACTCGCCTCGTATCTGAATATCTGAAGCAAATGTACTGTCCGAGGAGAGGTGTCTGGCTCCTAATCAGAACAGCACAAGTCACAACAAGTCTGAAATGATATAATGAAGTCCTACTATGCATTCTACATGATTCTAAGTCAATCTAGGCCAAAGTCAACTCTTGGTCAACTCTGGTCAACCCTCGAGGTCAAGCTAGGTCAACTATGGTCGAACTATGTCAAAATAGTCCATACTAGTCTATTCTAAGTCTGACAAGACTGTACAAACTCAATCTAGGCTCATTAGCCAAACAGACTCATATACAGGCTATAGGCTATAGCATGCCTATTAGCCAAACATATTTCAAGACAACCTGACATTACATATACCTATAGTACTACACCTATTGATATATTTACCTAATCTAATACATAACACATGTATAATTATTCACAACCATAATATATATACACATATACATAGCCTATAACTTACTGGGAAAAAATACCTACATTAGCTATATAAGGGCACACAAACTACAATATACTCACACATCCACATTTGCATTATATGAACACATACTACATTACATATATATATTACCCTAGCTAGGCATGTAGAGAGTGAAAGGATAAACATGAAGAGTGTGAGGGCTGTGTCCATGTGCATGTGACAGTGAGCTGTGTGTGTGTGAAAGATAGAGTGAATGAGTGTCATAGAGTGATAGGGCTGTGGTGTTGTATGAGAGAACAATGTGCAGGAAAATACTAAAACAGTGAAAGGAAAACAAAATAGAGTGGGTATGCTTGAGTGAGTGAGGGGGACAGAAATTACCATGTGTGTGAGGGCTGTGGTGTGAGTGACAGGATAACACAAGAGGCTATGTGTCTGTACATTTGTTCACAGGAATTTGCAGTGACTAGTGTGGTGTACAGGAATAATAATTATGCAGGAAATAACAGTGCAAGTGTGTGCAGAAACCCAACAGTGAAGAAATGTATGTGTAAACTCATAATGGACTACAAAAGGAAGGAAAAGGGACTACTTAATATATCAAAACAGTCTATGCAACTGAACCCAGTTTCAGTCCAAACAAACTCAGGTTTAATACCTGAACAAATAGCTAACTTATCATGGTATTCTCAGGTTGATGTGAAAATTGGGAACTAAACTCAGTTTAATAATTCACATTCTCAGGTTGTCAATGAAAACAGTTATGCCAAAACCAAAAGAAGGAAATCAAGGTGACAGTGCACATTTCAGGTTAATGACAGTTTAAAAGGAGAAGAAATCAGGTTATTACACATAGGAAACCATTTCATTGACAGGAACAAAAGGAATCAGTTTACAAGGTAACAATATGGTTTCAAACCATTCTCAGTTTTAATATCATAACATAATCCTACATTACCCAAGCCTAAAATCGAATGCAAAACTTATCTAATCATGTAATGAAACATGTGGGGATCAATACAGTTGAACAACTATAACAATAGAGAACTAAACTTCAGATTCAGTCAATGCAAGGAAGGAAATCAAATTTGGTACACACAATGCAAAAACTGGAATGTAATACTTCCAACCTCCATTCTCAGGTTGTATGAAGAACTCGACTCATAACCTATTTCCAGGTTTAATCAAAACAAGAAACCAGATGTTCAAACTCAGAAATCCCCAAATCAGTTCAACATATATATATCTCAGTTGTAGTTCAAAACTGGGATCAAAACAGTTAATCAAAAACAATCCCAACTATTCTTATACATTCAGTTAAACAATGGGTTTCAACATAGAATGAATGGGAGAATTCTCAGGTCTTCACATGAATGTAAAAGAATCAATTTCAGATCTTAAAACAAAATTTTAGCTAACAATGTAACAGTTCCTCCAACTTGGATACTAAATCCCATTCCACACACCCCAAAGCCAATCTAACATGCAAATTACCTAGTTAATATGATATGTGACATGTAGGGAAACAATATCAGTCAAAAACAGTAAACAATAGGGAAATAAATGGTTTGAAAAACTGGAATCGAGGGGGTATCAGCCCAGTATCAGAAATTCACTGTTCTATTCAAATACGAACCCAAACACCATTTAAAACCCAAACAAACGTATAGCATGGTGTAGCAGAGATTTAACATGATAACTAAGATCTATTTAATCATTTAAACATAATTAAAAACATTTTAAAATCGATTTACACACAGCACACGATCCAGAACACACGCACACCAGTGTTAGCCCCGTGCACACTAAATAACGTGTCCGACACGACACGTGGGGCTCTAAAAATTGGGGAGCCCCGTGTCAGTATCAGCTCCTAGCTACACATCAAATTTGGCGTGTCGAGGAGCCGTGTCCGTGTCGCAATCACGCCCGAGCAGCAGGGCACGCACAGTGCCTGTGCACGTGCGCGCGCAACCACGTGTTCGCGTGTCCGTGTGGACTCGACACGACACTAAGAATAGGAGAAAACACCAGAAACCTATAAGCGGGGTCCAAACCCTAGTTCCTATTCAAATAGATTTCAAAATCTCACACGAAATGCCTATTGGGGCATTTCAACAAACACTCAGTGATACACACTGATACGTGTCCAGAATGGACACGAAACAACACAAAAACTTGGGAAACCCTATTCCTATAGTTAGGCTAGGGTTAGGGCATTCCTAAAATGATTTTTACCAGAATTTAGGAGCAATGGATAGGGTTTTACCTATGGGTGTTCAATCTCCCAAAAACTTCAAAGAGAAGAATCTCTCAAACCACCAAAGCTCTTCCAAATTGTTCCTTTCCTGTCAAAATTTATTTCCAACAGTAATAGCACGAGATTTAGAGCCTATAGGAATTTGTTTGAAGGAAAAAGGACTTAATTTGGATTTAATATGAATTTGTGAAGATAGAACTTTACCTCATTCTAAAACTTGATGAACCCTAATGAAAAGAGGCTAGCCCTAAAATTTGGGAGGATATAAATAGAGGGGGGGCTGTCTCTTGGCTGGCCATAGGGCCCTAGGGCTAGGTTTTGGCTAGTTGGTTGAGTCCTAATTGGTTTAAGTCATGATTATGACTTGTGACTTCACAAGCCATTCTTAGACTAAACAAATTTCTAATTTCACCAAATTAATCCCAATGAGTTCATCCTCATGAACTTAAGTCAACCTAGGTTTCAAATCCTAATCTCTTAGTCAAGACTAGGTTAGCCACTAGGTTAGTCTACAAGGTCAACTTAAGTCAAGGTCTCTAAAACACCAAAAACAATTATTCTAAAATCACTCAAAAATCACATTAATTATAAATAATAATAATAATTTAAATTGAATTCTAAAATTTTGAAAATGACCAAAATACCCTCATTTGGAAAAACTGGGTGTTACACGTCCCGCTGGGACTCGTCTAACTACATGATTGGCGCAATTGATTGACTGGATAGACTAGCCTTGCTCGCACATAGTAAGAACTGAGGAATCCCTAATTGCATAATTCCAGGATAACTTGGGACTCATAATAGCTAGCCGTAGGAATTGATTGGCCGTTCAAGATGATTTGTTTGTGTACTGTACCTACTCTGTTGCCTAACTGAGATGATCAGAATGTCAGGACATGACGGGCTAACTTCTGTCCTTGTGTGGTTGGGAGGTTGGTTCAAAGTGTCGTGATGTTATGTGAATCCTAGTGGGAAGCAGAGATCTATTACTATATTCTCTTACTTACTGGTTTAATCCTTCATATCATCCTTCCTTGTGGTACTTGCTATTAGAGGTCTAACCTCTCTGGTTTTGCATGGCCAGATTTAGAGCCGGTCCCCGAGGATCCAGCTTACTTCTACCTCCAAGATGGTCAATACTAGGGGGATGATCGCAGGAGGACTCGAGTGGGTTTTCTTACTTCTCCGCTCGTTTTGCTAAATACTTTATACTTTGCCGTTTGGCACCGACATGTTAGTCGGATTGTCTCACACTCACTTTTGCATAATTGTAACTAAAGTCAGACTGCAGCTGATAACAATTGTGTATACCTTACTATACCATCTGGCTATGTTTTGTAAAGCCAGATCTCAAGAATATTTTGACTGAGCGTTTGGGACGCCTTACTGCTTTATCTTGCATGTTCTCTATTTCCTGTTTCTTGTTTGAATGATTGAGACAATAGATGTGAAATGACCATAGAAAGACTTTCATGTAGTATGTACCCCCTCGTCTGGTTAGACAGCATTGATCGTATTATACGGTATTCATCTACCCGTAATACATAGCTGGCTGAGTCATTCCCCCGCTCTCCAGTATTTTGGTTCTGGGGCGTGACAGAAATCAACCTGAAAGTCGCACATGCTTGATCAAGATGAAAAGCTATCCATGACCAAAACAAGGTTTGGCATAGTTGAGATAAAATTTCAGACACAACTCAAAAAATCGAAGTCAATGTCTTATAGGCCCGATCAAAGATTAAGGAGGATGATTAATAAAATCATGAAATACGATCCAAGTTCGAACGTGATTAAAATCGAAAACAGTCTAAGTTCACTTGGCACGATTTGAGGGTTAAGATTATCAAGATCATGAAAATCAAAGTTGGATAGTCATGATCTAAAACAGGGCTAAGAGAAGCAAATGGAGAAAAAAATTCGAGAATAGCACGATTGAGAGATAGGTTTGATAGAAATTGGATTATAGGTCACATAAGCATGATCAAGATCCAAGTTCAGTTATGAAAGACGATAAAATCATGAATTCGAAATCAAGGTCCTAAAAGCACAATTTATGAAGGAACCCAAGTCACAAAGGAATTTGAAGTCATCTAGAGTCTAGTCAGCAACCAAGACTCTTTGGCACGATAAACAAGACGACCAAAATTAATTGGTCATGGACAGAAGGGAATCAAAATCTTAATAGTATCAAAATTTATGAAATAATTGAGATATAAACATTTCAAAATTTTCAGAGTTTTCAAGTGTAGATGACATATGTAGATATGAGATAGGTGATTGGTGAAATCAAGACATAGCTAACCAAGTCAAAGGAAATGATGGCAAGATGAGGAAATTATCATACGATGAGAAAAGAAATGAATGATAAGTCGAGAAATAAAGGTATGAATTGTCCTCATCATTTGGTCAAAAGAAGTGAATCAATTTAAGATACGACCTGATAACCATACACGTCTATCCCAAATCATGTTGCCAGAATTCTCGCCACGCCAGTAAGCATAGCGGTAATAACAATGAAGTCCATAACTATGGTATACACCCTATAATTATGTCATCTAGATTCCTTACCACGCCAACCGGTATGGCTGCAAGAGAATCTAAATAACATAACTAGGATATTATATCCAAATCGGGCTCCATGTCCTTGTCTCGCTAGCTAATATGACTGCGATGAATTCTAAACTCCATAAATAAAGTAGACACTTACTGTTCTCATCGTCCTCTTCCAAAATATGTTTATCAGGATATCTTAACTCAATTCTTAAAAGAATTATCCAAAACAAAATCAAAGGTCAACAACGAATATTAAGATTTAAAATTGAAGAACAAGTCAAGGGTAAGTTAATAGAAACAACGGAAACAACTTCCGAGATAGGGTTCAGAGGAAAATCTTAGGGAAAGTCCCGAGGGTACTACCTAGGTCAAGATAGAAAATGGTGGAATATAATCTAAAATAAACCTCGACCATGATACGAGGTTGGTAAATCATATTCTCTCCCCAACCTAGATGATATACAAGTTTAACTTATACCCTTCTCTCTTGGGTCCACAAACTCATCCCAAGAAGGAATAAAGTTTGATACAGACAGATATTTCAGAAATCAAGACGGACATGAACACATGGAAAAAGTTTTAAAAAGTTTGAAATAAGATTCCCAGGGACCATCTCTGGAATCTACCAAGAGTTTCTAATATATGAATGAGTACCAAAATCCTAAAATATTTCCATTACTCAACCTTAATCCTAGGGCAGGCTCGCAGTAGTATAGATAAGCTCAAGTACTACCACGACTTCGCATTAATTACAAAGACTGACCTGCATGGACCACCACTAAAAATGTGTCACGACCCACACCCGGATATACGGGTACAAATACGTAGGCCACGCCCAGCCAACGCCGCGGTATCGGCGGTAGAACGCTGTCAAGTATACTATACTAACTACAACATCTAAAGATCCATAACTAGAAATGTACTCATGTTACATCACGAAAACTAAGGAAGATAAGACAAGAAATAATAACAATATCACTAGAACAACTAGAATCTATAATGATCATAAGACAGGAAAATAAAGAAGGAACAACAAGACTAACTAAGGATAACTACCAGGCAACTCACATAGAAGAATTGTGAGATCCACCTCAGCTAGCAACATCATGAAGTCCAAAACTGAGGGCACAACTACTCCTAAAATTTTGTCAACATATCCGGTCAGGATGAAACGAGTACATATATCTCATAACAGATCTCAAGATAGAATAAAAGCTATAAGACTGTAAATAGAGCATATACAATGAATCATGGAATGTACATATATATATATCATGGCATGGTAAGCTGTAGAGCTAGAGCTAGAACAAGAAAGTAGAACTGAATCATGGTATGTACACAAATCAAGGTAAGCCATATATCCAATGTGTGTGAGTAGCAGTTTCAACTTGTGATCGGCTTGGGTTCATGTCAAGAACTGGCCTGGCAAGTCATATGTGAGGTATATGACTCATACTGTTCGAGAATGCGGGATGGATCTGATCACAGGCATACGCTACTACTCCCCCTACCCCAACTGGTAGAATGAATCCAAACAGGACACGTCACTGCACGAGATTCTAATGAGAAGGGAGCAAGTCTTCTCTAGAATCAGTGACCACATATTGTGCAAGAGCTACAAGGGAGCTTGCACAATACATCACAACCTAAGAAGGAGAAACATCTCTCGTCGGGATCCAGGAATACCAATCTGTGAGAACCATCTGTTAGGAATAAGCATATCTACACTAGGTACATGAATCATAACAGTTATCATAAATTGGAAAAAAGTTATCAGAGAATGTACTCGTCTGAGATCTGGTGGAATATGTCAACTGAGTCCAAGAACAGTGCCTCGAGGACCTATAGGTGGAGTACTGTATCAATATAAGGGTTTGGAAGTAAAATCAAGTCATATCAAGTCAAACTAGGTCAAGGCAAGTCAAAGCAAGTCAAACTAGGTCAATCTAAGTCAAGGGTTGACTTACAGTTGACTTCTGGTCAACTGGTCAACTCTGGTCAACCCTAGGTCAACTCTAGGTCAAACTTGACTAATGTTGACTAACAGTTGACTTTGGATCAACTGGTCAACTTAGGTCCAGTTCTAGTCAATTTTAGGCTACGGTTGACTTTCGGTTGACTTTGGTCAAAATAGTCAACTGTGGTCAACCAAGGTCAAAACTAGTCTAATCTAGGTCAAATGTTGACTCTACTTCGACGTTCAGTCAAAGTAGTCAATCATGGTCAAACTGGGTCAAAGCTAGTCTCTACAACATCTACAGGATCAACACATCAATTTCAGTGATTGTGAAATCACCGGAATAGATGGAACTCAAATTACCACAAAAGGAGAAAGATTATAATAATAGGATAAAAATCTACAGATGTTGTCGAATGGTGAAACAACCATTACCAACGTGTCCAGAATAGTCGAAATAGCTAGAATAGCCAACCCAAAAGTCCAATTTGGACACAGGGGCAAAAACGATAATTTCGGGCCAAAATGATGTCAGCTGTTGGACACACTTTGCACCGAAAAATGTGTCGAAATAAAAGTGCACAAAACCTAACATAAATTATATGTCCACGAATCTAGAATGACGATACGAACTCAACGGTATATCCGGAATTGGATTCCGTTGACCCGATCTCAAATTGGTCCGTTGACCAGGACATTGAAATTCTAATTTGCACGGAAAAGCGTGTCGGAGCTAATGTCCTCAAAACTCAGCAAATTATATGTCAAAGAGTCCTAGAATGACGATACGAACTCAACGGTATATCCTGAATTGGATTCTGATGAGCCGATCTCAAAGTGACCCGTTGCCTCAGAAATTGGGACCCACTTTGCACCAAAATGCGTGCCGGGGCACACGTTCTCCAAATCAAGCAAAATTTATATGAAAACATGCCCGAACGATGCCACGAGTCTACTGGTGGTGTCAGAAATTGAATCCGGAGTCCCAGGTTCAAAAATAGAATTTAACAAGTGCAACACTAAGAATTCGAACGGCCAACTTTGGCGTCGAATTCGACCGACCTAACAAGCTTAAACTGAAATAAAATCTAAAGGGGGGCAGGAAGAGGGTTATACCAGCTTCGCACCGGAACTGGTAGCGCACAAAACGGAGCTGCGAAAACGAAGATACGAACCCGCGAAGTTGGCGTCACGAAACTGTCCAAAAAAACACAATTTAAATGGTCAACTTGGTGGCCGGTTTTGATGTATCAAACGACGAAATTAACGAATAAAATTTGAGAGAGATGAAGGGGTATATACCGAGATTGAGATGGAGTAAAGAAATCGCCGATCCAATGGTCGATTGTCCAAAAAATTGGCGCGAAGTCGCTGTCCCGGAGCGAACTTTCTAAAATTCGTCCGCGTGCGCGTCGACGGGATTTCGTCCAAAATGTACGAAACGCCTAGGCGGCGCATCCCGGAGGACGGTGGCCGCCACATAGGGGTGCGGGGGTGTGCACCCGGCCCGGGGGGAGGCTCGCCGGTGTGGGGGCGGCCGGCTATGCGGCGGCGGCGCGCGACCACACGCGGCTGCTGCTGCCGCGCGGCTACTGCTGTAGCTGCGGCTGCATGCTGCTGGCGCAGGCACATGCGCGCGCGGTGGCGGCAGTGTTATCCTAGCACGACGGCGGCCATGGGCACGGCGAGGGGGCTCACGGAGGTGGTGGTGTTGGACGTGGTGGTGTTGGACGTGGTTTTGATGATGGTGATGAAGATGATAATGGTGATGATGAACTTGATGATGATGATAATGGAGGAGGAGGAGGAGGAGAAGAAGATGGATGAGGTGGTGGTGAGCTCACGATGGTGGTGGTGGTGGTCGTCAGCCATGGGTCGACTGGGCTGTGTGGGTGGGGTGGTGTGTGTTGAGTGAGAGAGAGAGAGTTGTGTGTGTGTGTTATTGAAGAAAGAGAGAGAGAAGAGATATTAATGAGAGAAAGATAGTAGAGAGAGATGGGGGTTTGTTCTCGTACAGGAGGGAAGGGGGGTTGTACGTGTGTACAGGAGAGAGAGAGAGAGAGAGAGAGAGAGTGAGGTGAGAGAGAGATATTAATATATATATATATATATATTTATATATATATATATATATATATATATATATATATATATATATATATATATATATATATATATATGTATTTATATTATATAAATAGATATTTATAGAGAGAGAGAGAGATAGATATTACTGAGAGGAGAGAGAAAGTGAAAGTAGAGAGAAAGAGATGTCGGCTGTACATGGGGAGTGAGGTGGGGTATTTTTGTGTATGTGTAGGTGTGGAGTGATTTAAGGAGAGAAATATTTATATATATGTATATACATATATATATATACATATTAGAAAAAAACGATATTTAAAAATAGGGAAAAGTGGAGAATTTATGTGGGGTGTATGGGTAGTCACGAGAGGACAACATGGAGCTTGGGCTCGGATCCGGTCGAGCCGGGTTGGGTCAAAATCGGACAGGAGGCAATAATAAATTATTATTTTTTAGGTATTTATAATCATGGAAAAATAAGTAGCATGTGGGAGCTCAAATAAATGGGACACTAATGGCAGACGGGTAGTAGGCTTCATGTGGGCCATGTCCATATTTTGGGTCGACTAGGTTGGATCGATGTCGGGTCCCAAAATTAAATTGGAATTTAAATCAGGTTTTATGGTAGATAATTAATTGGCCTAAATTGAATCGAAAGTTGTACGAAGAAAATGGAGGACAAAATGGAATATCTGAGTAGGACATGAAGGTCCTGGGTGAAGTACGCCTCGAGTAGATCATTCATGAGAAGTTGGTTCCAAGGAAAAGACTAGTCTGGTGTTCCTAAATTAAAAGTCACGGTAACGCGCTTATGAGGATCAAGGAAAAGAGTAGGAAAATCAATTTATAATTAAATGGTCTAAATTGACCCGAACTTGCGCGAAGCAAAAAGAGTAGAAGGGAACAAGTTCTAGTAGGACACGATATATTAACATGAAGATAATCTCGTCTACTGCAAACTCCAAGAAGGAAGTTTTCAGAGACTGGCATCCCTGATGCTCTAGAATTCTAAGTCACGGTAAAGAGCATTAAATTAAACAATAATCAAATAATAATATTTATTCAAAATAATTGATTTATAAAAATAAAAAAAATAATAAGCCCTAATTTCAGGGGCTTACACGCTCGTGCGCTCCTTTTATGCACGATTGTGTGCTCGAGGCACAGGCTGATGGCATATGCGCGGGCTATGTGCGGCGTATGCGTTTGGCATTATGAGGCAAGGCCCGTATGCGGCATGGCACATTTGCGGTCATGCACTATGTGGCTATGTACATATGTTGTCATGCCCTATACGACCATGCGGTCATGCGCTGTATGGCCATGCGCATACGCAGCCATGCGGCCATACGTGTAGTGCCCCGTCCCTACATCGTACCCCATTTCCGTCAACGGGATGCACGAGAAAGGAACACTGTTGCTATCGATTCGGTCGGGACCGATAGGTCAGAATCGGCCGAGTCGATCGAACGGGAATGGTTGAATTAAGATCCATTCCACGTTATGAAATGGCTTCTTCGGAACCAAGTCCCATATTCAGCGGGTTGTGCCTCGAGGATTGGCTCTGCGGTTGAGTCGGAAGAGACCTCCCGTTGCTCTGGTTTTTATGCCGCACTTGATTTGGCTTTGGCTTTGGTTTTCATGAATGCATTTTTCGTGAATGTTTTCGATGGATTTTCGTGACGCATTTTTGAGCTTCGCATTCATATCGAATATCCTTGAATTATACAGTGTTCTAATCAGTTGCTTATACGATTGGAGGTGATCGCGTAGGCGACGTCAGCGCAGCCAACCGGTCGCTCGCTTGAAGTAAGTCTAAGGCAAGTGGATGACCTCCTTCGCCTCGTTCCTCTACTTCAAAACTCAATATGTGAAGTAAAATGAATGCTTGTCATAATAGCGTAGAATCAAGGAAATCGTAGCACGATTCTTCACGAAATACTTTCTATCAAACTGCCAGTTTTGAAAAAGGAAAACATGTTCTTTATGCAAATCCACTTAGCCTATGCAAAGCAAATAATGAATCGATTAACATTTATCGCAATGATACGCCTAAGTAAACAAAATAGTCATTGGACAACTTGTCGACAAGGTGTAGATTCTTCGAACGGTTGCCTAGGCCAAGGGACCGATTCGGTCCGGGAGGAACGAGTTTATAGCAAGCGCCAGCCCTTCATTGGCGCGAGTTAGACGAGAACTTTCGCACAGGGCTCACTACCCGACGCGAACGGGTCGCCGTCTAACCCAGCTATAGTCCGCGATGGCTTGACATTGCTAGTGGCCTTCACACCCCTTTTCACTACTTAACAAGTGCACGGGACACGGGATGAATATGATAGTTGCTTAATGTTATACAGTTTCATATGCTTGCCTCAAAATATGTTAACATGCAAATCGAGCAGGATGGTTAGAAAGATCATTGAAATAGCTAGCTAACATGTTTACGAAACTTCTTGAATCAAATACAGAGCTTGGATTTTAATTAGCCATTCGCCAGTACATGTGATCGTAATGATCCTCGCTCTTTGCAGGTCCCGCAAATCAGAAAGGACGCGCCAGCTAGCTCGACGGCGTTCGTGATTTTGAAGCTTCGACCGTACGTCGAAGACTTACTCTGCGAGTCCACTTTTGAAGGCTCTCGACAGTCCAAGGAAAATGACTCAGCGTCCCTCCCATCCAGGTCAATGGAGTACTTTGTTGTATATAGAGGGATGTATGCAATGTGTAGGACGGCTATCTCATCGGCACTCTTTTGTAATCGAGTCAAGTTGTAGCCCGTGCGACAATGAGTCTTGTATCGGAGTCTGTAAAAGATATTCATTATCAATAAAGATCAAGTTCCTTTACTTATTGTGTGAATCAATTTGTCTGCGTACTCTCTTAGATCTCGTGTCTCGGATAACCTTATGACAATGCCTTGTGCGTTCGTAAATTAGGTTCGCACGACATCACGCCCGGGGGACGACTATCGATTCGACGGAATCGAGGCGTGACATAATGGTATCTGAGCACGGCTTTACGTTCTTGGCCTCCAATGTCGAGTTCTAGTTTCCAACCGTTGACCTCGTGTTGATGAGATGAGTTATTCCATACGCTGAACCCAGGACATTTTTTTACAACTAACGAGAGTTGTCCTTCTTTTTCCTGCAGTTACGGGAGCTCAGGCAGAAGACGAGACGAGCACTTCCAGCGGCTCGAGTGCTTCCAGACCCGAGCATTCCGTCAATCCAACGGGAATGACGCCTATCGCAGTCGGACCTTCCGGCGACCCGATGCAACGTATGCTGCAGATGCTTGAAATACAGCAACGTCAAAACAAGCTCCATCGTCAGCAAGCGGAGACTCGTCAAATCCAATTTGAGAATCGGTTCGAGGCTCAATTCAAGCTGCAGCAGAAGCAGCTGAATACCCTCCAGTAAATCGTATAGTCGGTCGTGAGAAACAACAACAATTCAACGATGACACCTGCCATGACCCAGCCTACGGTTCGATCCAACGAAGCAGAACCAGAGGCGCCCGTACTCTCACCTGCGGTACCGAGAAGTTCTAGCTTCGACATGTCAAAATTCACTAAAAGCTGTCGCACCTCCTTCAACGGTACAGAAGATCCCTCGGTGGTGATCGACTGGCGGAAGGAGCTGGAAGATAAGTTCGAGCTTCTGGGTGTCGAGGACTCAAAGAAAGTCGCATGTGCTCAACTTCTACTTCGAATGAACGCGTACGATTGGTGGGCTGTGCAGAAGCGGGCTATTCGACGTGAAGACGAGACGACGACGATCTCATGGACGACATTCAAAAAGGCGTTCGAGATCGAATATCTTTCTGCAGCCGTGCGACAGGAAAAAGGAGACGAGTTTATGCAGTTAAGGCAAGGAAATATGACGGTACAACAATATGCGGCCAAATTCAACAAACTGGCCAAGTTTGCTGGAGACTTCCTACCTACTACTACAAGTCGAGCTCGATAATTTGAAGTGGGTCTACGTTCTACTATCCGAGCTCACGTTTCGATGGGTAAATACAAAACTGTGGGCGAGGCACTCAACCATGCCATCTGTCTGGAGTCCGAGTATCCGCCTACTACTACCGGCGCTGTTCACTTTAATAACAAATGTCATAGTAATACGGGAGGCAACAACGCACACAAGCGTCAAAACCGCGGCAACGAAGACGACAACCAGACGAAGGATCGAGTAGTCTGCACTTTCTGCCACAAAGAGGGGCACTTGATCAACGAGTGCCGATCGAAGAACGGTGCGTGCCTTGCGTGCGGCCGAAAAGACCATATCTTACGCAACTGTCCGGAGAAGTCAAACCAGCGCCCCCAGCAATACCAACAAAATCGAGGCCAAGCACCTCGGGCTCCACCGATCGCACAACAGAATGGCCAAGACCGTCGCCCCAATGCTCAGGGCCGCGTCTACGCCATGACTCGAGAGCATTTGCATCTGATATAGTCGTGACAGGTATACTGCAATTCAATAATAAACCTGCTCGTGTATTGTTTGATTCAGGTGCCACGCATAGTTTTATATCGGCGGACTTTGCCGCCAAGAACAAATTTTTTTGACACCACTGGCCTCGATCTTACTGTTAACATACCGTCGGGCATGCCACTACTTACAAATTTAGTCTGCAAAGACAGAATCATCTGTATAGGTGGTCAAAAGGTCAGTCTCGATGCGATAGTTCTGAATATTAAGGACTACGATATCATTCTGGGGATGGATTGGATCGGTCCGTGTAACGCAACCATAGACTGCGCTGAAAAGAGGGTCACATTCCGCATACCTGGAGTACCTGAATTCTGCTACTCATGTGGTGAGGCGTCGTCGACCTGCATGGTGATCTCCGCGATATCTGCTCGACGGATGCTGTATTCCGGGTGCGAAGGCTATCTAGCTTCCGTTCGAGACATACGACAGGATGGTGCAAATGCGGGTCAGACCGACGTTGTGGCAGAATTTCCCGATGTATTCTCGAACGAGCTGTCCGGCATGTCGCCCGATCGAAAGATTGAGTTCACTATCGATACATTCTCTGACACTCGACCGATCTCGAAAGCCCCATACAGAATGGCCCCTGCAGAGCTTAAAGAACTCAAGGTACAGTTACAAGAGTTGCTCGACAAGGGATTCATCCGACCCAGCGTCTCGTCCTGGGAAGCGCCCATGCTATTTTTCAAGAAGAAGGATGGCTCTATGCGTCTTTGTATTGACTACCGCGAGCTGAATAAAGCCACCGTTCAGAACAAATAACCCCTGTCCCGTATAGACGATCTATTTGATCAGCTTCAAGGAGCTACGGTGTTCTCTAAAATTGATCTGCGTTCGGGTTACCATCAACTTAAGATCAAGGCGGACGATATGCCGAAGTCTGCCTTTCGCACTCGATACGGCCATTACGAGTTCCTGGTAATGCCGTTCAACCTAACGAACGCCCCTGCTGCTTTCATAGATTTAATAAATCGGACGTTCCGACCATTCCTCGACAAGTTCGTAGTAGTCTTCATCGACGACATACTCGTCTACTCGAAGAGCAAGCGGCAACACACTGAGCATCCGCAGACCGTGCTTCAGACCCTTCAAGAAAATCAGTTGTATGCGAAACGAAGCAAATATAAATTTTGGCTGAGTAGCGTCGCATTCCTCGACTGAAGGCATTACGGTCGACCCAAAGAAAGTTGAAGCCATCGTCGATTGGAAGCGGCCAACGTCCGTCAACGAGATTCGAAGTTTTCTTGGCTTAGCGGGATACTATCGACGCTTCATGAAAGACTTCGCGAAGATCGCATCGCCTCTGACTCGCCTCACCCAGAAAGGAGTCGCATTTGAATGGTCAGACGATTGTGAAGCTTTATTCCAAGAATTAAAGCAACGGCTCGTCTCGGCCCCGATACTCGTACTTCTAGAAGGGACTGAGGGTTTCCAGATATTCAGCGACACGTCCGGTCAGGACTTAGGGTGTGTGCTTGTCACGTCCCGATCCGAGAAATCGCTCGTCCTCGCTGGGGCATGATGTCGCACGAGCCTGGAGTTGCGTTCGTGCAAGGTAAGATAACAGGTTCACATAGAACTATCTCAATTTGATAACATAAGCAGCGGAAGGAAAACAGAGTATACAACAAGAATCTCTTTTATTCATAATGAACTGAAGATTTCAAAGGCTCTGAATAGCCCAACATATATGCCAATTGGCTACAACGCTCATGATCTCTCTAGCTCACAAAGGATTACATTGTTCCATACATTATGCCTCTTTATAGCCACCAAGTAGTCTTCGGCCGAACATCTCCATGTCGCAAGTCCGAAAGCATATGCGGTAGCTCCTCTTGAACGCCAAGGACTCCATGTCTCGGCACGTCCAAGCCAAGCCCCGTCCCGAGCCGATCATAACCTGAGCCTGCACATAAACTAGTCGGGGATTAGTGCTTTCGTCCTCGCTTCGCACTGATCAAGACCCGCTCGCACCCAAACCAAACACTAAATTATTTAGTGGAACATGCATCTTAATTTGTGATCTTTCTATTTAGCCTTAGGATCGATTTTATAGCAATATTCATACAAAACAACTTATCTTAAATGTGTCCCATATCGTGTTCCTACAGCAGATACAGTTAGCCATGATATGAATATAACATAGTGTTCGTGCTCATCTACGTCCCATGTTCCCTAGCCTGCAATGGTTAGCACTTAGCATAAGAATTCATAAAACTCACGCAACCAACCGATCATAAACTTAGACAATGCATAAGGGTTGCAGGCCTTGTCACACCCCGCTCTCGTAGGAGCGATCGTCCTCGCTAAGGCGTGATGCCGCACGAGCCTATATTGCGCTCGTGCATGGCAGTTTCATAACGGCCGATTACATCGGCGGCGACGGGGTCGTCGCACAGAAGTCCCAAGCAGAAATATTAAAACATGCAGCGGAATTTAAGAACATGTACATATGAACACAAGTCATTCAAAAGAAGCTTTTTATTGATATTGAATACAAGATTACATTTGTGGGCGCAAGTCCAAATTATAAGTCTCTCGTACTCACTTTTCTTTCGATTACAAGTCACTCTGCTCTCTCTCTCATCTCTCGATTACAATGCTTGAGCCAGTGGAAGCTTCGGAAGGCGATGTCCATACATTATGCCCTGTATAAGTCTTTAATCCACATGGCCGTACGCTTCGAAATGCCAAGGAACTCTGTGCCTCGACGCATCCCAGCGAGCTCCGCGCTACGAGGTTCTACCTGTGCCTGCACATGAACACTGTGTGGGTGTCAGTACTCAACTGTACTGGTGGAGTGAGCTTCTCGCCCACCCATACAGAACCGACACGTTCATATTTACTTTGTGCAGCTTAAACCCTTTCGATTGACTTTCTAGTCTTACCTTAGGATCAGTTTTAAGACTTGACGTCTAACCAACTCGACGTGCAACGACATGGTCGTGCTACAATACCAACGTGTATCTCGATCGAGGCAGTGCCTCATCGTGCATGAACTTGACCAAACTTGAACTCGGGACGGCAGGATCGTGCCATACTCTATTCGGGACCTTAACGTATTCAAGACTGTGCTTTGCCGAGGAGCAACTTATGTGAACTCGGCCGTGCCAAGACTTTCACTTAAACTCAAGTTCACTAGGCCAATTCTCGTGCCAACGATTCAAGTGCCAAGGACAGCAATGGGACGACTCGTGCAGGCCGTGCCGCTAGACTTGATTCGTGTCTTAAGATCGGCTTAGACTTGTACATGCTTCAAGATTGAGGCCGCGCCTCGCAACATATCAAGACTAATTATCATGCTACCGCCTTGCGGCCTTCCTGATCGACTCATTTGCTAACTTAGACAAGACTTGTGAAACATAGAGTTGATTCTATGAATATCCCGATGCCATCTATCGTGCCAAGCACGGTGCCTATGCTACAGCCCATTTTTAGGCCCAGACCTTGTGTTACCGACTAGACCTGCATTCAAGCTCTAGACCCAAATCCAAAGGCATACACGCGGTGTGCCGCTATCTGCCGACACATCTACATGAGTGGTCACTAGCAATGTCAAGCTGTCTTGGACATGGCTCATGGGACATCGACCTGTACCTACACGGGTAGCTAGCCCGATGGGGTCGAACTCTCCCATGCGGTCATCCAACATCCTACTTTGAGCCACACTCGCTTCTCCCGGGCCGAATGATCCCGGCGCTCCGGTGATCACTCGAGAAGACTATACCTTGTCGACAAGTTTTCCAATGACCATGCATACTCGATCTATCCAGTCTATCCAGTCCTTTCTTAACATGACCATGCATTGCTTTTTTATATCGAGACTTAACGAGACTCCCAAGCCGCGGGACCGATCTCATGTACGGGACATATCAAGACTTAGCGAGACTCCCAAGCCAGGGGACCGATCTCGTGTGCAAGACTTATCAAGACATAGCGAGACTTCCAAGTAGCGGGACCGATCTCGGCGACAACAAGTCGCGTGGACTTCCTTTGTTCGTGGCAAGCTTTTTACTAAACCGGCCGTAGCTCGTGCCTTAGACAGACCTGGTTCTATAGGCGACGCTAACGCTCAAGTCATATACTTATACGACGAGCCTTGTTCTCAAGGGAATACGTGACTTGACAACCGCAGATAGAGCGGGACAGTTAGAAATGGCTTCGATAGCCCAGCACAACTCTTGTCTAACTTATTCGGGCAACGACTCGATGAGCAAAGGCTATGCCGAGCTTCGCATCGAGGGAACGTGCTAGGCACGGGGTCGACTTAAACCACCAAGTTCTCGGGTACCTAGACTTAAGCCAACAAGCCGTACAAGATGACTTAACTTGCGGGACGTGTGAAGGCTATGCCAAGCCTTACGGGACAGGACCGTGCATGCTTTATTAAGCATTCATGTGGGCGACGCCTATGACTTCGGCTAATTCGATTATCGAGACAAATCGACGGGACCGTGTATGCTTTAACAAGCATTCACGCAGGCGACGCCTAAGGCTTAGGCTACTTTGAGTGTCGGGGCAACTTAGCAACTTAGCAACTTAGGCCAACTTCCTTCTCCCAAGCCACGGGATAGTAGGATCGAGTGTTATTTGAAAGCACGCTGAGCCGACTTCTATGTTGACCGTGGGACCATTTTCCATGTTCTAGGACATTTCGACCCGACAGGATTATTCCCTTAGCTATGTTGGTGCGTAGCTTTTAGATTAGCCTACCAGTGCAAGTTGAAAACAAGCGAGTTATTAAGTGAAGGCTAAGATGAAGTAAGTTCACCGAAACTCCCCTACCTGTGCGAGGAGTCGCCTGGGACGAGCGAGCCTTCGCGCAGCCGTTGCAAGGCTAAGTTCCAACGCCGTTGGCGTTTCGATTCCTCCGATTGACTTAGCGGGATGGGGCACTACAACATACACCACTCAGAACAAGTCTCGTCCTCGAGACTTTCCTGGTGGCAAGCCATCCTATCATTTCTATGGCCAAGACTTAATCGTACGCACTCCGCCTACGCGTTTCCTCAATTCCGAGCCACGCTCTCACAACTATCAATCTTTTCGTTAACATGATTTCAAGATCTCGGCACTCTCCCCTTCTCAAGTCTTGCTTGAACTCATTGTATTACTTGGCTGGATCGTGTACGCATTCCAAGCGTCCCCAAAATACATGCATTCAGCCAAGCCGTATGATAGAGAATTTGTCATTCTCACTCAAATCGCATCGTACACATACCCAGGCGTCCCTGAAATATATACATGTCAGCCGAATCTCGTGAACAGGGTTTCCCTACGTTCATGATTCATGCTATCCATTCAAACCAATCCTCAAGATCAATTCTTCGATTGATAACTCTTGCAACAGGGGCGTTTCGCCTAACCGTTAGGCCAATCTTTGCGAGGCTAATTCAATTTCAGGATTGGAATCATAGTTCCCCAATAATAATGCCAATACTGACCCCAATCCTAGGGCCAAACCAAAGTCGGTAGTACGGGATTTTCTATCCAAGCTCGCGTCACTCAGATTTCTAAACATCGAGCACGATCACCTATTTGCATCAACGCATTCGTTGTGCAGCACAACGAATTCGAATCCATTAGAAGCACCCATTCTAACCAATTCATGTATTCGATCACGAGGTTATCTAGCACGGCAATACATTGCGCCCCAATCTCACGCGAGTCCGATTATCCACGGCGGTTCATGAATCACCATACAACGCTCCCGCAGAATAATCATTCTCATCGGGACATAACTCTTGTTTGAGTTTAGACTAACTCATTCTCGATATACGGATTGGACCTACTCAATTCTCAAGTACAATTCTTCAAGCACACAAATCCATTCTCGAGTCACCTTCACGTCAAGCCACAAGTCGAAGCATACAAATTGCAACGCCGTGCTAGTTCAATCACCCCCGCTGTATGAATCACCATACCAGCGCTCACGCGGAGTGATCGCCCTAGTTGGCGCGACGCATATGCGAGGCTGGAGTTGCACTCGCATAAGACAAGAATGTCGAAGTTGTGGTTATCGACGAAGCAATCCAAATGTTTTATTTTTCATCCAAGCCAAGATCTCAGTTCGATAGTCCGTTCATAATTCGTTCAACTAGGAAATCCTCGAACCATGTCTATCATTTCCTCGACACGTTTCAATATCCTGAGTATAGCATCCATCGGAACAATGATATTTGCATGATCGTTATTTGCCGAGTCAGAGTACCCCCGAGTTATCGCATATCGATCTTTGATACGCCTCAATACCATCGACGATACGCGTAACCTGACGATCTTCCTTTGCAACCAATTTCGAGTCGTACGTTGATGCTATTGTCCGAGTTGGATATTCCATAATTTCCTCGATATTCAAGATCAAGTTCGATCGCCATTCCTCAAGCTCATTTCATGATTGTTGTTCAAAACTTAAGTCACATTTCATTTGAATCAATCCGATACCGTACGTGCGATCCTCTAAGTTTCCTCGATCAAGACCATTCATTTTCATTCATCGTTCTGAATTATTTCGATATCGTTTTCAAACTCGCGTTGCCTATTCGCAAGTTGTCCGAACGAGATGCTCGTTCGGGACATTCGAAGTCACGATCAACTAAGCGTGACGCGCCCTAAGGCTTTGCGCGATCGCATCGCCTCGCCGATATACTCGTCGTTACTCGTAATCCTCAATCTTTGCTCGAATGATTTACAAGAAAATCCATACACCACTCGGATTCGAGCCATCCAATCTAGCACACAATCATGTTCGCGTCATTTGCTAAGACATCCTTTTGATTCGTTCGACGAATCTCGAGCGTAATCGCTCGTACCGTATCGACGCACTAAGTCGTTCGTACTATTTCCTCGAAATCCAAGCCAATCACTCGTGTACGCCTAAGCGTTAGTTCGATAGCAATCCTATCGATAGACATTCTAAGTGTACCTCCGTTCTCGACCGAGCGATACTTGATATCACTCGCAATTCGTTTGCACCAATAAGTCAAGGTGCGCGACGCGAAACACAACTTAGCCAAAAGGCCGTGTGCATAGCTATCCCGTGCGGACTTTATTCGAGTTTGCACGCTCAATTGCTAGGGTCAACGGATGACTAGTTAGGCACCCACGCGACATGTTAACTTAGCATGTGTTCTCTATCGAATCAAGTCGACATCATTCGGTACAAAGGCCTGCTGATGCATTCGGCGATAGCCTACCGATGCGTTCGAGTGAATGCTTGAACGAGCTTTTGAAAATATTTAGACTTATTGTATGGACATGCCAAGGGACATTCGAGAGAGAGCGCATACTTATTTTCCAACGACGAGCTTTCAAAACTGAGAAATTCGACGTGAAGTCCAAGGACGTAAAGCCGTGCTCTGATACCATTATGTCACGCCCCGCTCCCATAGGAGCGATCGTCCTCGCTAAGGCGTGATGCCGTACGAGCCTAGATTGCGCTCGTGCAAGGCAGTTTCATAACGGCCGATTACATCGATGGCGACGGGGTCGTCGCACAGAAGTCCCAAGCAGAAATATTAAAACATGCAGCGGAATTTAAGAACAGGTACACATGAACACAAGTCATTCAAAAGAAGCTTTTTATTGATATTGAAAGATTACATTTGTGGGCGCAAGGCCAAATTATAAGTCTTTCGTGCTCACTTTTCTCTCGATTACTAGTCACTCTGCTCTCTCTCATCTCTCGATTACAATGCTTGAGCCAGTGCAAGCTTCGGAAGGCGATGTCCATACATTATGCCCTGTATAAGTCTTCAATCCACGCGGCCGCACGCTTCGAAACGCCAAGGAACTCTGTGCCTCGACGTATCCCAGCGAGCTCCGCGCCACGAGGTTCTACCTGTGCCTGCACATGAACACTGTGTGGGTGTCAGTACTCAACTGTACTGGTGGAGTGAGCTTCTCGCCCACCCATACATAACCGACACGTTCATATTTACTTTGTGCAGCTTAAACCCTTTCGATTGTCTTTCTAGTCTTGCCTTAGGATCAGTTTTAAGACTTGACGTCTAACCAACTCGACGTGCAACAACATGGTCGTGCTACAATACCAACGTGTATTTCGATCGAGGCAGTACCTCATCGTTAATGAACTTGACCAAACTTGAACTCGGGACGGCAGGGTCGTGCCATACTCTATTCGGGACCTTAACGTATTCAAGACTGTGCTTTGCCGAGGAGCAACTTATGTGAACTCGGTCATGCCAAGACTTTCACTTAAACTCAAGTTCACTAGGCCAATTCTCGTGCCAACGATTCAAGTGCCAAGGACGGCAATGGGATGACTCGTGCAGGCCGTGCCGCTAGACTTGATTCGTGCCTTAAGATCGGCTTAGACTTGTACATGCTTCAAGATTGAGGCCGCGCCTCGTAACATATCAAGACTTATCATGCTACCGCCTCGCGGCCTTCCTGATCGACTCATTTGCTAACTTAGACAAGACTTGTGAAACATAGAGTTGATTCTATGAATATCCCGATGCCATCTATCGTGTCAAGCACGGTGCCTATGCTGCAGCCCATTTTTAGGCCCAGAACTTGTGTTACCGACTAGACCTGCATTCAAGCTCTAGACCCAAATCCAAAGGCATACACGCGATGTGCCGCTATCTGCCGACACATCTACATGAGTGGTCACTAGCATTGTCAAGCTATCTTGGACATGGCTCGTGGGATATCGACCTGTACCTACATGGGTAGCTAGCCCGGTGGGGTCGAACTCTCCCATACGGTCATCCAGCATCCTACTTTGAGCCACACTCGCTTCTCCCAGGCTGAATGATCTCGGCGCCCCGGTGATCACTCGAGAAGACTACACCTTGTTGATAAGTTGTCCAATGACCATGCATACTCGATCTATCCAGTTTATCCAGTCCTTTCTTAACATGACCATACATTCCTTCTTTCTATCGAGACTTAACGAGACTCCCAAGCCGCGGGATCGATCTCGTGTGCGGGACATATCAAGACTTAGCGAGACTCCCAAGCCAGGGGACCGATCTCGTGTGCTAGACTTATCAAGACATAGCGAGACTCCCAAGTAGCGGAACCGATCTCGACGACAATAAGTCGCGTGGACTTCCTTTGTTCGTGGCAAGCTTTTCACTAAACCGGCCGTAGCTCGTGCCTTAGACAGACCTGGCTCTATAGGCGACGCTAACGCTCAAGTCATATACTTATACGATGAGCCTTGTTCTCAAGGGAATACATGACTTGACAACCGCAGATAGAGCGGGACAGTATTAGAAATGGCTTCGATAGCCCAGCACAACTCTTGTCTAACTTATTCGGGCAACGACTCGACGAGAAAAGGCTACGCCGAGGTGCGCATCGAGGGAACATGCTAGGCACGGGGTCGACTTAAACCACCAAGTTCTCGGGTGCCTAGACTTAAGCCAACAAGTCGTGCAAGACGACTTAACTTGCGGGACGTGCGAAGGCTATGCCAAGCCTTACGGGACAGGACCGTGTATGCTTTATTAAGCATTCATGCGGGCAACGCCTATGACTTAGGCTAATTCGATTGTCGAGACAAATCGACGGGACCGTGTATGCTTTAACAAGCATTCACGCAGGCGACGCCTAAGGCTTAGGCTACTTTGAGTGTCGGGGCAACTTAGCAACTTAGCAACTTAGGCCAACTTCCTTCTCCCAAGCCACAAGATCGAAGGATCAAGTGTCATTTGAAAGCACGCTGAGCCGACTTCTATGTTGACCGTGGGACCATTTTCTATGTTCTATGACATTTCGACCCGACAGGATTATTCCCTTAGCTATGTTGGTGCGTAGCTTTTAGATTAGCCTACCAGTGCAAGTTGAAAACAAGCGAGTTATTAAGTGAAGGCTAAGATGAAGTAAGTTCACCGAAACTCCCCCACCTATGCGAGGAGTCGCCTCGGACGAGCGAGCCTTCGCGCAGCCGTTGCAAGGCTAAGTTCCAACGCCGTTGGCGTTTCGATTCCTCCAATTAACTTTGCGGGACGGGGCACTACAGGCCTTGCGCCTGCACCCAACTCTCAACTCAGCCCACCGGTCCTAACTGTATGAAGGTCACGGTGTTTCGCACCATAATGGACTTGGCATCTCTTATGTGTAAGCCTACGATCACTTCGATACGGCTTGCTAGCCCAATATCCGAAGGATCCCAAACTTACGGATATCATAGCTTATCACAGCATTGGACGATCGTAATCCGTCCGAATGTTGTGTACCATAAATACCACACATAATTCCCTCCTTGGCCGAACGGTCCCAGCGCCCCGGCGTAACCGTTCGAGGGAAGCCGCACCCGTGCACGGGCCATCCGAGTCCATTGACCATGCAATACGTATCATAGCATACAAGTCATATCGTCCAATCAAATCCTCCGTTGCATAAACATAGTCTCGATCTATAAACGTTTTTCCGTGCCATAAACGGTTTCCCGTGCCATAAACATAATCCACCATTCATATGGGGAGCTCCGTCGGCGTTATGCCCCATCACATCCATATTGATGTACGACGCCCAACGGTTTAGTCATCTCATACTCGTATTCAACGCGTACCATTCGTAAGTTATTCTCATAGCATAGTTTCGTAGTTACTTAGTCTTTTCGTAGCATAAGTGCCCGAGGGCTACAACGCTCAGCGCTGTAATCCATGTTCTACGCCTAGTGTTCAATGTTCTCGGAGCCGTGCACATGATGCACATCTCAATGTTGTCTTTCAATGTTCTACCATCATTGCCCTACCGCTGTCACGCCCCGCTCCCGTAGGAGCGATCGTCCTCGCTAAGGCGTGATGTCGCACGAGCCTAGATTGCGCTCGAGCAAGGCGGGTTCCATAACGGCCAATTTTAGCGGCTGCGATGGGGTCGTCGCACAGAAGTCCCAAGCAGAGACATTGAATAATAGCAGTAGAATTTGAAACAAAATACAAGTCATTGTAAAACATTCTTTTATTGATATTGAAACAAAGATTACAGTGGGGCGCAAGGCCGAGATTACAAGTCTCTCAAGCTCACTTAAGCTCACTCATCTCACATTACAAGTCACTCAGCTCTCTCTCATCTCTCAATTTCAAGTCTTGATCCAGCGAAAGCTTCGGAAGGCGATGTCCATATATTATGTCCTGTATAAGTCTTCAATCCACGCGGCTGCACACTTCGAATCGCCAAGGAACTCCGTGCCTCGATGCATCCAAGCGAGCTCCACGCCACGAGCTTCTACCTGTGCCTGTACAAGAACACTGTGTGGGTATCAGTACTCAACTGTACTGGTGGAATTAGCTCCTCGCCCACCCATACAAAACCAACACGTTCATTTACTTTGTGCAGCATAGTCCCTTTTTATCAATTGTCTTTCTAGTCTTGCCTTAGGATCAGTTTTAGGACCGACGCCTTGGCCTATTCTGTGTCTCTAGACCATCTCGTGCTTACAACGTTAACTCATACCTTGCCTCAAGACCCTTGTTGTGCCAACAACGTTAACCTATCGAGTCGTGTTTGCCTTACGGCTTGAAATCAGAGATGTAACTACGCGACGAGGATCCACTTCCATGTGACCGTGCTACAAATCCTTTGCTGAGGCCGTGCTTCGCAACTCAATGAGACTCGATCATATTGCCGTCTCGCGGCCCTTGCTACTTTGATCACCAACTGACCCATCCACTTGTGAACTAAGGGTTACTCGACCAACTTTGTCTTGCGACGGTTTTCTGACTTAAACTCAAACAACTCAACCATAACCATGCAACTTATATGCCGACAACATAGGACTCAACGCCACATCTCGTGCCGAAGCATGGTATCTTCGTTGCAGCCAAATCTTAGGCCCAAACATTGTCTTCTGACCGAGCACGCATTCGAATCGACTCTTGATTCACTTCTTCTAATACTCGACTCAGTCCAAAGGCAAATACACGGATCGCCGCCCATGCCGACTCATCTATATGGGGTCACTAGCATAACAAGCTATACCTGGACACGTAGCTTGCGGTCGGCCGGGACCCTTCCAGCGCAAGGTAGCTAGCCCCCTGGAAGTCCCCGACTGACCCGGTGCTGTCGAGCCAACACAGTTACCATCGTGTTTCCTTAGGCCGCATCGGTCCCGTGGCGCCACGGGATGCCGTGCAGGGAAACTCTACCTTGTCGACAAGTTGTCCAATGACCATGCAAGACCCTTCACTCAAACTGATGTCTCACACAGTCATTGCACTCTCAGTGTTATCATCTCTTTCCCAAAACCAAGATCAAACCTTCTATCATTTGAGACCCCTCGACGACCTACGGTCGCGAGTATTTTGTCTATCATTTGAGACCCCTCGACGACCCACGGTCACGAGCATTCTTTCCATGTTACCATATCATTCATTCATTCAATTCCTATTCAATAATCCTTTCTCCAAAACTCATTCAATTAACCGTGGTTAATGCCCTAGACACTAAGTCCGTGCATCGTGCCTCAAATCGACTTTCGTTCTACGCGACGCTATCGCCCAAGTCATAGTTTATATGACGGGCTTTGGGATCGTGGGACTATTTAACTTGACAACCGCAGAATGAGCGGGACAGCACTTGGAATGACTTAGGTCGACCGACATAACTTTGTCTAACTTACTCAAGCCTGCAACTTAACGAGCAAAGGCCGTGTCAATCCTTGCCTCGATGGAACGTACCGTGCACGCGTTCAACTCTGAACGACCAAGTCATTTGGGTGCCTAGACTTATGGCACAAGCTGTGCAACGTAACTTAACTCATGGGGCAAGCCAAGGCTATGCAAAGCCTTGGACGACAGGACCGTGCATGCTTTCTGAAGCATTTATACGGGCGACGCCTATGACTTAGGCTACGTTCATAACTTCGGCAACTCAACCCAACTTTCCTTCTCCCAAGCCATGGGACGACGGATCGAGTATCATTTTCAAAGCACGCCGTGCACCGATTCTATGTCAACCATTGGAACCTTCCATATTCTAACTCCATTCGACCCGTCGGGATTATTCCCTTTAGCTATGTGGATTCATCTCTTTTATTACTAAGCCTACTTGTGTAAGTTGAAAACATGCAATTTATTATATGAAGGCAAAGATGAGGCGAGTTCATCGAAACTACCCCACCAGAGCGAGCGGTCGCCTCGACCGAGCGATATCTTCGAGTAGCCGTTGCAAGGCTACGTCCAAACGCCATCGGCATTTCGATTCCTCTGATTGACTGAGCGGGACGGGGCACTACATCATACACCACTCAGAAAAAGTTTCGTCCTCGAAACTAACTGAGTACACTTATCGACTTATCACTTTTACTCAACATTCAAGACTATCACACACACTACGCCTATGCGTTTTCTCAATCCGAGCCACGCTCATGCTACCCTCGATCTTTCCTTCAATAAAATTTTAAAATCCTCGACACTTTCCCGTTCCTCAAGTCTCACTTGATTCAGCGTATCACTTAGTTTGGATTGTGCACACATTCCAGGCGTACCCAAAATATATGCAATTCAACCAAGCCTTGTGATAGTGAATCAAATCCCACCTATCGATTCATCCACTCAATCCTGAAATCAATCTTACCGATGTTAACTCTCGCGACATGGACATCCCGTCTAGCCGCTAGGCAATCTCTTTAGGCTAAAGTCAATTGTCAGTATTGGAATCATAGTTCCCAAACAACAATATCAATACTGACCCCATCCTAAGGTCAAACCAAGTTGATAGTACGGGGGTTTGCTATCCAATCTCGCATCACTCCGATTTCTAAACATCGAGCATCAATTTCCTACGCACATCCCATTATTTGTCATACGGGGTCCGAGTCTTTCTGTAAGCCATCCTATGATAACTCACATTTCAACCAATACTCAACAAGAACGTATCGCTCGTTCATCAAGTCATTTTGTTTAGTCTATCCCTCGCACATGTTCGACATAATCCACTTATCAATCCTTTTCAAGTCAAGCACGCTACGACACAATCCACCGCTAAACCACAATTCATATTTCATATTCCCTAAGTCATTCATCCCAATTCACGCATTCGATCATGAGGTCGTCTAGCTTAACAATATGTTGTGCCCCGATCTCACGCGATTCAGATTACCTATGGCGGGCATGAATCACCATGCACGCTCCCGCGGGATAATCATTCTCATCGGGACGTAACTCTTGTTTTGCGTCTAGACTAGTTCATTCTCGATACGCGGATTGGACCTGCTCAATCCTCAAGTTTAATTCATTCATCAATCGCAAGTACTCGCATCCTCGAATTTTCTTTCGCATCAAGCCAACAAGTCGAGACAATCAAAGTTGTCGCGTCCTAATTTTTTTGAGTTCGATCATTCCCGCGACATGAATCACCATGTCAGCGCTCACGCGAAATGATCGCCTCAAATCTGATGCGACGCATGTGCGAGGCTAGAGTTGCGCTCGCGCAAGACAAGATCGTTGACGTTGTGGTTATCCGCATAACCATCAAGACACAATCATTTTCATCCAACATTCATCTCGATCAAAATCCTAAGTATCGCATCCAACCGAACGATAACACTTGCACGATCGTCCTTCGACGAGTCAGAGTACCCCCGAGTTATTGCATATCGATCTTTGATATGCCTCAATACCATCGATGATATGCGTAACCTGACGATCTTCCTTTGCAACCAAATTTCGAGTCGTGCGAATAATGCTATCGTTCGACTGGATAATCTCCTCGACATTCAATTCAAGTTCGATCATTATCCCTCGAATCATTCACAACATCAATTTTCTCAATCAATCGATCGACATCCCTGAGGCTATCACATACACCACTCAGGGATGAAGTCATTCAACAAATCCTCAACTTATCATTCGAATCAAAATCTACTTCTTCAAATCCCGTTCGAACCATTCCTCGAATTCCAAGCACGCTCATCTATATCGCATCGACGTTATCGTCCCTCGATAGCACCCTTATCGATAGTCATCTCGCTTACTCAATCGAGTTCAACTCATTCTCGTCCGACACAATTTGAATCCCGTACTCGACTTTTCTAATATCGACGCAACTTTGGTGTATATGACCAGCCCGACTTAGCTAACCGTGCTTACGCGAACCATCTTTTTATTTTGTTGTCAAAAACTATTCTCCTATGTTTTAAAAAATAGTTAGACTTATTGTATGGACATCCGTGGGACATTTGAGAGAGAGCGCACCAACGATATCAACTTTGCGGAAGCAATAATTCAGAGTTTACGGAAACAACGAGTTAAAGAATTCAATCGATAGTCCAAGGACGTAAAGCCGTACTCTGATACCATTATGTCACACCCCTCTCCCGTAGGAGCGATCGTCCTCGCTAAGACGTGATGCCGCACGAGCCTAGATTGCGCTCGTGCAAGGCGGGTTCCATAACGGCCGATTTCAGCGGCTGCGACGGGGTCGTCGCACAGAAGTCCCAAGCAGAAACATTGAATAATAGCAGCAGAATTTGAAACAAAACACAAGTCATTGTAAAACATTCTTTTATTGATATTGAAACAAAGATTATAGTGGGGCGCAAGGCCGAGATTACAAGTCTCTCAAGCTCACTCATCTCACATTACAAGTCACTCAGCTCTCTCTCATCTCTCAATTTCAAGTCTTGATCCAGCGGAAGCTTCGGAAGGCGATGTCCATACATTATGTCCTGTATAAGTCTTCAATCCATGCGGCCGCACACTTCGAATTGCCAAGGAACTCCGTGCCTCGATGCATCCAAGCGAGCTCCGCGCCACGAGCTTCTACCTGTGCCTGCACATGAACACTGTGTCGGTGTCAGTACTCAACTGTACTGGTGGAATGAGCTCCTCGCCCACCCATACAAAACCAACACGTTCATTTACTTTGTGCAGCATAGTCCCTTCTTATCAATTGTCTTTCTAGTCTTGCCTTAGGATCAGTTTTAGGACCGACGCCTTGGCCTATTCTGTGTCTCTAGACCATCTCGTGCTTACAACGACAACGTTAACTCATACCTTGCCTCAAGATCCTTATTGTGCCAACAATGTTAACCTATCGAGTCGTGTTTGCCTTACGGCTTGAAATTAGAGACGCAACTACGCGACGAGGATCCACTTCCATGTGACCGTGCTACAAATCCTTTGCTGAGGCTGTGCCTCGCAACTCAATGAGACTCGATCATATCGCCGCCTCGCGGCCCTTGCTAATTTGATCACCAACTGACCCATCCACTTGTGAACTAAGGGTTACTCGACCAACTTTGCCTTGCGACGGTTTTCTGACTTAAACTCAAACAACTCAACCATAACCATACAACTTATATTCCGACAACATAGGACTCGATGCCACATCTCGTGCCGAAGCACGGTGTCTTCGTTGCAGCCAAATCTTAGGCCCAAATATTGTCTTCTGACCGAGCACGCATTCGACTCGACTCTTGATTCACTTCTTCTAATACTCGACTCAGTCCAAAGGCATATACGCGGATTGCCGCCCATGCCGACTCATCTATATGGGGTCACTAGCATAACAAGCTATACCTGGACACGTAGCTTGCGGTCGGCCGGGACCCTTCCAGCGCAAGGTAGCTAGCCCCCTGGAAGTCCCCGACTGACCCGGTACTGTCGAGCCAGCACAGCTACCACCGTGTTTCCTTAGGCCGCATCGGTCCCGTGGCGCCACGGGATGCCGTGCGGGGAAACTCTACCTTGTCGACAAGTTGTCCAATGACCATGCATGACCCTTCACTCAAACTGATGTCTCACACAGTCATTGCACTCTCAGTGTTATCATCTCTTTCCCAAAACCAAGATCAAACCTTCTATCATTTGAGACCCCTCGACGACCCACGGTCGTGAACATTCTTTCTATCATTTGAGACCCCTCGACGACCCACGATCGCGAGCATTCTTTCCATGTTACCATATCATTTCATTCATTCAATGCCTATTCAATAATCTTTTCTCCAAAACTCATTCAATCAACCGTAGTTCATGCCTTAGACACTAAGTCCGTGCATCGTGCCTCAAACCGACTTCCGTTCTACGCGATGCTATCGCCCAAGTCATAGTTTATATGACGGGCCTTGGGATCGTGGGACTATTTAACCTGACAACCGCAGAATGAGCAGGACAGCACTTGGAATGACTTAGGTCGACCGACATAACTTTGCCTAACTTACTCAAGCCTGCAACTTAACGAGCAAAGGCCGCGTCAAGCCTTGCCTCGATGGAACGTGCCGTGCACGCGTTCAACTCTGAACGACCAAGTCATTTGGATGCCTAGACTTATGGTACAAGCTGTGCAACGCAACTTAACTCATGGGACAAGCCAAGGCTATGCAAAGCCTTGGACGACGGGACCGTGCATGCTTTATGAAGCATTTATGCGGGCGACGCCTATGACTTAGGCTATGTTCATAACTTCGAAAACTCAACCCAACTTTCCTTCTCCCAAGCCATGGGACGACGGATCGAGTGTCATTTTCAAAGCACGTCGTACACCGATTCTATGCCAACCGTTGGACCCTTCCATATTCTAACTCCATTCGACCCGTCGGGATTATTTTCTTTAGCTATGTGGATTCATCTCTTTTATTATTAAGCCTACTTGTGCAGGTTGAAAATATGCAATTTATTATGTAAAGGCAAAGATGAGGCGAGTTCACCGAAACTACCCCACCTGAGCGAGCGGTCGCCTCGACCGAGCGATGTCTTCGAGTAGCCGTTGCAAGGCTAAGTCCGAACGCCGTCGGCGTTTCGATTCCTCCGATTGACTGAGCGGGACGGGACACTACAACCGCGACTCGTACACTTGATGCACGTCGCTTCAATTGTTCAATGTTCAATATTCTATCTTAGTGTTCGACACATACTTGGATCTTTCATCGCCGAGCCATGCTCGCTAACTCATTCGCTACTTACGCATACAATGACATATATTCTTATTAGACGTGAAGGAATAGGGAGAGAGTCAAGAAACCGTCCACCTTAAGTCGATACGCATTGCCGTTTCGCTGAGTTGAAACGTCTCGCTTCCATAACTCGGTCGTATAGCTAACTCCAGGACTTAGCCATTCCTTTGCACTACTCGGTTGATTTGGCCTATCGTGCCCATGCCACAATCCGTTGCAAGGCCACGATTTGATTTTGCGGACACTTCATTGCATAAGGCAAAATGCCGACCTCTTATCGTCCAGCGTAAAAGCATAGCCTGCACACCAGATCAACTAAATCAGCACTTGCTCAACGGGACTTATCTTTTGCATCGATTCGATTCATAGATTCCAACCGACTCAAGGCTTACCTTTGGCCAACGTAATTCTTGCATCGATTCGCATCGATACTTCATCGGGTCAACGTAACTCTTCGAGTCAATGACTCATCTTAATGCATCGATGCGGAGCGGGGCATTACATAATATACCACTCAAAATCAGGTTCGTCCTCGAACCGAAACCAACACTTAATCCAAGTGCCTCGCTAGATCGTTTTACGATCCCGTGCCACTATCGTTGGAATCATACAACTTAGTTTGGATCATACACATATTTTAGGCGTCCCCCCAATATATGCATTTCAGCCAAGCTCAGTTGTAGGATATCGGGACAACTAACAAGCTCGCTTAAATCCTCAAGCACCAAACAGTCTGTACTCGACTTAGTCATATCTTAGCGCATATTCCCAAAATACTCCTCGTATGTGTATTCCATAACATGCGATCGTCTTTTCGACATCTTGCACATAGCTTAACTCGAAACTACTCGTTCGATCTCATAAGTTTCTCGCTGGCTACCGAACACTCACACTGCATCAAGTCATTGCGCATCCGATCGCAATGATTCTCCACAATGCCTACTCGTCCAATCGTTTGCCTATCTCTCACATAACTCAAGTCTTTCATCCAATCATTCATAACACTTGGCCTTAACGACATGGACTACGTCCACATGTCTCCATTTTCTTTGCCTACCATTGCACTAAGTCTCGCACACAACTATCCATATATGATTCACGTTCTCGCTCTATTCATGCATTGCGTCTAGGGCTACCCCCGCTAGGTAACTTGCCCAGACATCGTGCTTAATCTCTCTCGACCCAGAGGTCAACTTGAGTCTACGATGCTCAAAGGCAATAACTTTTCCGACCCAAGGTCTCTTACGATATGCCCATCTACTATTCTCGACCGAGTATAATCCTTTACTCAATTTTCGAATCAATTCCGACTAGTTTATTACGTAACATAGATGGCGCGCTTAACACACATAGTCTAACCGTTACTCAAACCGATCTACGACACAACTCTTGGGGTCGTTCGACTATTCGTTGCTCTCGCGCATTATAGAATTCTTGCAATCGCCTTATCGCGTCACTACGATAAGCACGTTCCTCAACATCTATTCGAACATCGACCAACCAAGTCTACTTACGCACTCATTCGATCGATCATAACTTTTCTATTCGTCTCGATCTAGTCGAAGGCTACTCGCTAACTTTCGAAACGCGATACTTGTTCGCTTAGACTTATCCTCAACATGCACTACATCATTCCTCCTCCTCGATAAAATTTCTTACGTAACTTCTTTAAGGTCATCCTATGGGACTTCGACATTCACTTAATTTGGCGGTCAAGTCTTCTAGGGTCATCTGCCCCGAAACTACGCTCGATAATTGAAGATCATCAACGAGGGACAGTTACAACGAACCATGCTATATTCTATCGCGGAGCCAAATCAATTCCCGACAATTTCTATGCAACTTACCCAATCCAACATACCAATTCATAATTTATCTACCCCGCGCAACTGATGCGCCGTTGCTACTCGAATGACTCATGCGCTTGCGCGTCGTTACTACTCGAATCACTCATGCATTACCGTCGATTGTCTTTGCTAGTCGTATGACATCTACTGACCACGAATCCGAGTTTACCTATTCATGATCATAGCTCGACACATTCTGTACTCATCAAAACCATCCTCGAATAACTTTCGCATCAAACCACAAGTCGAATCCAATTTGCCACGCCTTGTAAGTTCGATCATCCCCGCTGGATGAATCACCATACCAGCGCTCACGCGGAATGGTCATCCTAATTTGACGTGACGCATGTGCGAGGCTGGTGTTGCACTCGCTCAAGACAAGAATGTCAACATAGTGGTGATCTACGAAACAATCCATACACTTCCGTTTTCTTTCGAGTAACATCCATCGACTCTCAAATTCTCTGAAGCATTCCTACCGTTAGCATTCAAACTGCCATAACTTAACTTGCATCCTATTCATCCAACAACAATGCCCAACATAATTTTCGTTCATTCGATCAGAGTATTCCCGAGTTATTACATATCGTCTTTGATACGCCTCAATACCATCGTCGATATGCATAACTTGAACATCTTCCTTTCTCATAAGCTCAAACCCGTTGCAATCATTGCCATTATCCGAACTCGAATACGAATCAAGTCTCGCACTTATCAAGATCCATTCAGTTGTAACTACTTAACATCGTCGCGACACAATTTCAAATTCACATATCCATTCGCATATCCCTAACTCGCACTTCCCGATCGTACTATCGACTCATCGTGCTAACTCAAATTCGTTCGCACGATTTCCTCGCACCTACTCAAGTCGTTCCGAACAAGTTTCGTATTAACTCAATGTAAATTCAATCGGCCGACTATTTCCTCAACGCAACATTCTTCGTTATGTTCAGCCTATCGTTCGACTTACGCTTAATGAATTCTCGCCCAATGTATCATCCTTGGCTACGACTTCGCACATACTCATTCAACTAATTCACCGACGCATACTTGTATCGACTCCTAACGAGTCATTTCTACTCGAGTCTCGGTACTACTCCGTCCGTCGCGGACAAACATATCGTAAAAATGTAATCGTCTTGACGAAATCTATCGCAAGTCACCAAACGGCTTAACATAGCTATCGTTAAGTGGTATTCCATATACCACTCAGGATCGAGCCTATCGTTATCGATACAATACTTCACCAAACTTGCTCGCATAATTGGTATTGCATATACCACTCAAAATTGAGTCATTACTCGAGATCATATTTCGCATAGGTCCGACATCTATTCTCAATCAACTATCCCGTATGGCGATCTTTTCGATCCCAGCTCTAGCGTTAGCTCAAGTTTGACACACATTCAATCTAACCGTATCTTAGCGATCATATCGATCACGCCGGCAATATTCGCTTATTCAAAGCTCAATACGATATTCGGCCAACATACTTGTTCACTTACTCAACTCAACTTAGCGACCAACTCGACTCGTACTATCGCATCCGCGATCTTCTAATCTCACATGTTGCAACTCGTACAACAACTCATTTTTGATACTTAAGGTCTTTACTCAATCTCGGACAACATATCGCTATCCATCCGCATAGCCATACAACACGCATCATACCATATCAACTCGTTGCACCGATGCAACGAATGATTCACGATTTGCTGCACTCCGTGCAACCAACAACATATAACCGTTCGCATAGTAATATAATACGAATCGCCACTACAAGAAAATATAGTATTTACGGCGCGCAATTTACGGCGTGCAGTTACTGCGCGTTGTAAATGATACTCATTTACGGCGTGCAAATATGCATGCCGTAAAAGAGTTGTTTTTTGTCTTTTTTACGGCGTGTTTGACATGCACGCCATAATTGAAGACTCAATTACGGCATGCATTTTTGCGTGTTGTAATTGAACACTCATTTACGGCATGCATTTTTGCGTGTTGTAATTGAACACTCTTTCACGGCATGCATTGCTGCGTGTTGTAATTGAACACTCATTTACGGCATGCATTTTTGCGCGTTGTAATTGAACACTCTTTCACGGCATGCATTGTTGCGTGTTGTAATCGAACACTCATTTACGGCATGCATTTTTGCACGTTGTAATTGAAGGCTCATTTACGGCATGCATTTTTGCGCATTGTAAATGATTGTAATTGTTCATTAAAAAAAATTTAGTTTCCCTCCTAACAAATTTTGCACCCTAAAAAAATTTATTTCCCCGCTCAAATCCGTATTTCAAGAAAATGTAAAAAAAAAGTTTTCCACCTATGTTTTCATATAAAAATGAAAAGAAAATAAAAAAGAATAAAAACTGAGAAAACAACAACAAAAATATTTTAAAAAATAAAAAAACAAAAATTATTCTTAAAAATGAAAAAGAAATACTATTGAATTTTTTCCACAAATAAAATGGAAAAAAGATAATAAAAAGAAAAAGAATTCTAGATCAAAATAGTTTAGAAGAATTATATCTTAAGGGATATAATGATTATATTTTGTGGAAAAATTATTTATTGGAATATAACAAATTTTTGAAAATAAATTTTCATAGCATAAATTAAATGTAAAAATAAAATTTTCATCCTAAATTTGTGTAAAAAGATAAGAATATGATAACAAAAGGTATCTAATAGAATGATAAACATTTAATAACTATCAATTTTATACAAAACAAAAAGTTTAAATTTCAAATTTTCATTTCCCTCTTTACATTTCCCTCCTATATTTTCATTTCCCTCCTAAGAAAATGAACCCTATCCATTTATTATACATAGAGAGAAATGAATCATAGTTTGTACTCTGATCCCAAAAGTGGGATTTCCTAAATCTTATGGTTCTCCGGCTTCCGGAGATGCCCGCGGCTCCTCCTTGCGTCCTCCTCTCCTCCTCCAGTGCCTCCACCGTTCCAACCCATACAGGTGTAGCTTCCAGTTACGAGACGCTGTCAACCCCCGACTCGTATGGCCATCTCCTATTCCAGTTTGCCAACAAGGGGGTCCTTCTTGTCAACGTCTTCACCGGCGAGGAGCTGCTGTCTCCCGACTTCCCCGACCCCGGCTACGCCGTCCGCTTCGTCCTCCTGACAGCACCCCGTCCTCCGCTTCATCCGTGCTCGTCCTCACGAACTACAGCTACTTCAAGATCCTGTACTGGCGTCCCGCAGGTGTCGACGGCTGGTCCGAGTTCGAGTTCCGTATCTATCCTCCGGCTTCCGACGTACGCATCGATCCTCTTTACCGATTTCGGTGGGGGGTCGACGCGCGCCGTGAAGATTGAGGTGCACCGGTTCGACTTGGTAGGGATGCGGTGGACGAGGGCGGAGGAGTTGGGAGACGGTGGTTGGTGTTTGTTCCTCGATGCCGCGGTGAGGAACCCGATCCTGTGCCGGAAGCCCAAGAGGTAGGAAGGTAGAGCACGGTCCATGTATCTGGCTGGACCTAGGTTTGATACTTGGATCGTGATACCATTAGAGGATCATGCACCTCTCCCTGCTACTACTAGCACTGTGTTGGGCGCTCGTGGCAGCCACGGCCGCGTGCGGTCTACCTCCCGGTGATGGAGATCGTCTACTGGGGGATGCGGACGTACCGGATGGTCGCGGAGATGCAGCTCGTGGCGGAGGCGGCGGCGACGGCGTTCGCGGCGGCCGGGATGGCGGCCGACGGGGGGTTCCGGGAGATGCGGAGGGAAGGGAGGGAGGAGTTCGACCTCGGCGAGGGCAGGTACTCGGAGACGAGCTTCATCGAGCTGCCTCTCATCTCATTGTCGTTGTCGTGTTGGCCAGCTCAGGAACAACAGTGCCAACCGGTGGTGCATCCCCATTGAGACCCAATCTGTTATCATCGGCTGCGTCGCCTTCATATCCCTTCCGTCAATTGCAAGTGCGACCATCAACAGCATTCTAGTCCACGCATCAGCCTTGGCCGCTATGACTCTTCAACTTTTGAGCGCTCTATGAACAGACCATCTTCGTTATGAGCACTGAAGTCCTCCTCCATGGGTCGAGCATATCACTCCTGACTCCTTCCCTCTCTTCTCTCTTTCATTCCTGATATATATACAAGCCTTGTTGGCCTTAGGTTTTAGCCACAGTTATATACTCATTATGGGAATAGATGGAGGAGAATAACCACAGTTATATATACATGTATAGGTTGTGTGTCATCATGGAGAGAATGGATTATATTTTAAGTATGTGGATCGATGACTAGAAATGTTACAACAAGTTGTGTTAGGAAATTAGGTTTATAATGAGTGGGGGGTTTTCACATGAGCATGGGTTTTTTTATTTTATTTTTCAATTCTTAACTATCATTTACAGCGTCCAAATGTGCATTGTTAAAAAATCGAGAAAGATCAATTACAACGTTCTAATGCGCGTTGTAAAAACATGGGGATGGTCATTTATAGCGTTCGAAAGCAAGTTGTAAAAAGATAGAGAGGGTCATTTACAGCGTTCGAATGTGCATTATAAAGAGATAGAGATGATCATTTACAGCGTGCAGATGCGCGTTGTAAAAAAGAGGGTCATTTACGGCATGGTCTTTTACGGCACCAAAATGTACGCCGTGAAAGATCATTTACGGCGCATTTTGCGCGCCATAAAAGATAATTTTTCTTGTAGTGCGCCCTACATATCGACCCATTGCACTTCGTGCAACCAACAACACATATCTTCTCGCACTTCGTACGACCAACAACACATAACTCATCGTACTTTGTGCGACCAACAATACATATATCATTGCACTTCGTGCAACCAACATCACCATATTTGTTGTACTTCGTGCGACCAACGACTCACAACTTTTTTGCACTTCGGGAACCCATAATCTCATAACCCATTGCACTTCGTGGAACCAACACTCTCCGATGGCACCCGAAGATAGCGTGATAGTCACGACATACTTGTGGCAGACGTACGCACTTAATATAGACTTATTGTATGGAACATCCGATGTAGCATCGAGCAGATCGATGAGCCATGCGGTTGCGAAAATAACTTAAAGTCAACTGATTTCGATAGCGAAGCAATTGAGGGTCAAAGAGATTCATGTACGGTCCAAAGGATGGAACCGCTCTGATACCAACTTGTCACGCCCCAATCCGAAAAATCGCTCGTTCTCGCTGGGGCGTGATGCCGCACGAGCCTGGAGTTGCGCTCGTGCAAGGCAAGATAACAGGTTCACATAGAACTATCTCAATTTGATAACATAAGCAGCGGAAGAAAAATAGAGTATACAACAAGAATCTCTTCTATTCATAATGAACTGAAGATTTCAAAGGCTCTGAATAGCCCAACATATATGCCAATTGGCTACAACGCTCATGATCTCTCTAGCTCACAAAGGATTATATTGTTCCATACATTATGCCTCTTTATAGCCACCAAGTAGTCTTCGGCCGAACATCTCCATGTCGCAAGTCCGAACGCATATACGGTAGCTCCTCTTGAACGCCAAGGACTCCATGCCTTGGCACGTCCAAGCCAAGCCCCGCCCCGAGCCGATCATAACCTGAGCCTGTACATAAACTAGTGGGGGATTAGTGCTTTCGTCCTCGCTTCGCACTGATCAAGACCCGCTCGCACCCAAAACTAAACACTAAATCATTTAATGGAACATACATCTTAATTTATGATCTTTCTATTTAGCCTTAGGATCGATCTCATAGCAATATTCATGCAAAATAACTTATCTTAAATGTGTCCCATACCGTGTTCCTACAGCAGATACAGTTAGCCATAATATGAACATAACATAGTGTTCGTGCTCATCTCCGTCCCATGTTCCCTAGCCTGCAATGGTTAGAACTTAGCATAAGAATTCATAAAACTCACGCAACCAATCGGTCATAAACTTAGACAATGCATAAGGGTCGCAGGCCTTGCGCCTGCACCCAACTCTCAACTCGGCCCACCGGTCCTATCTATATGAAGGTCACGGTGTTTCTCACCGTAATGGACTTGGCATCTCTTATGTGTAAGCCTGCGATCACTTCGATACGGATTGCTAGCCCAATATCCGAAGGATCCCAAACTTACGGATATCATAGCTTATCACAGCACTGGACGATCGCAATTCGTCCGAATGTTGTGCACCATAAATACCACACATAATTCCCTCTTAGGTCGAACGGTCCCGGCGCCCCGGCGTAACCGTTCGAGGGAAGCCGCACCCGTGCACGGGCCATCCGAGTCCATTGACCATGCAATACGTATCATAGCATACAAGTCATACCGTCCAACCAAATCCTCCGTTGCATAAACATAGTCTCGATCCAAAAACAGTTTTTCGTGCCATAAACGGTTTTCCGTGCCATAAACATAATCCACCATTCATATGGGGAGCTCCGTCGACGTTATGCCCCAACACATCCATATTGATGCATGACGCCCAACGGCTTAGTCATCTCATACTCGTATTCAACGCGTACCATTCGTAAGTTATTCTCATAGCATAGTTTCGTAGTTACTTAGTCTTTTTGTAGCATAAGTGCCCGAGGGCTACAACGCTCAGCGCCGTAATCCATGTTCTACGCCTAGTGTTCAATGTTCTCAGAGCCGTGCACATGATGCATATCTCAATATCGTCTTTCAATGTTCTACCATCATTGCCCTACCGCGACCCGTACACTTGATGTACGTCGCTTCAATTGTTCAATGTTCAATATTCTATCTTAGTGTTCGATACATACTTGGATCTTTCATCGTCGAGCCATGCTCGCTAACTCATTCGCTACTTACGCATACAATGATATATATTCTTATTAGACGTGAAGGAATAGGCAGAGAGACTCAAGAAACCGTCCACCTTAAGTCGATACGTCTTGCCGTTTCGCTGAGTTGAAGCGTCTCGCTTCCATAACTCGGTCGCATAGCTAACTCCCGGACTTAGCCATTCCTTTGCTCTACTCGGTTGATTTGGCCTATCGCACCCATGCCACAATCCGTTGCATGGCCACGATTTGGTTTTGCGGACACTTCATTGCATAAGTCAAAATATCGACCTCTTATCGTCCAGCATAAAAGCATTGCCTGCACACCAGATCAACTAAATCAGCACTTGCTCAACAGGACTTATCTTTTGTATCGATTCGATTCATAGATTCTAACCGACTCAAAGCTTACCTTTGGTCAACGTAATTCTTGCATCGATTCGCATCGATAGGTCATCGGGTCAACGTAACTCTTCGAGTCAACGACTCATCATAATGCACCGATGCGGAGCGGGGCATTACAGTACTGATGCAGCGGAACAAGGTGATATCTTTTGCTTCCTACGCATGACCTGGAGTTAGCGACGATTGTGTTCGCGTTGAAATTGTGGCATCACTATCTTTATGTCGTGGCATGCACGATCTATACCGATCACAAGAGCCTCAAGTATCTATTCACGCAAAGGAAACTGAACTTGCGGCAAAGGCGCTGGCTTGAACTGATCAAGGATTATGACTTGACTATCGACTATACATTGGGAAAGGGAAATATTATGGCGGATGCTCTGAGTCGGAAGTACATAGCCTCGCTATCCATCGATCGTAGACTGCTACGCGACCTAGAAGAGATGGGCATTGAACTCCGAGTCCGATTCTGAAATGTGCAGTTGGCAAAGTTGCAGTTAGAGCCGAGCTTGCTTGAAAAGATCAAGACCGCTCAGAAGGACGATCCGTACCTGAAGAAAATACGAGATCTAATCTCGACGGAGAGGACGACCGACTTTGCAGAAGACGAGACCGGCATGCTTCGATTGAGGGGTAGGCTATGCGTTCCGGATGATTCAGAACTTAGAAAGGAGATATTGTCGGAGGCGCACTACGCGAAGTACACCTTGCATCCCGGCAGTACAAAAATGTACAAGGACCTCTGCACAAATGTCACTCCCCGTTCCTAAAATACGTATTTTTATACATATACAACTCATGTATATTTATTTAGTATTTATCATGTATTTATTTAATATTTATCATGTATTATTCTGTATTTAAATTTCTTTAATTTCATGTTAATCAGTTAATCTGCTCTTTAAATTTTCATGTTAATTTATTTCCTACAATTATATTTCTGTAATTTTATTTCTGCACTTTATTTCCTGCTTTTATTCTCTGCTTTAGCTAGGCTTTGGGTTCGGGTTAGCTTTGGTTGGATCCCCTACAACCCGACCCATTGGACCCAGCCCATTAGCTCCCACCTACTACCCCCTTTTCTATTTAAAGCCACCCTCTCTTTCTCTCTCCTCATAAACTCACATTCTCACCATTACTCTTCTTTTTCTTCATTACTCTCTCCACCTACCAAACCGTAGGCAAGTACATCTTGCTTCTTCATGAGGACCCATTTTTATGGCTCCATTCTCTTTCCCTCGTGATTCTAAGAGAGTTTAGAACTTGACATTTTTCATTTCGAAGTCTTAATCTTTGTAGATCTAGATATGAGTTATTTTCGGATTTTGGGGGTTTTGATCTATTAAACTTCTGTGTTTTCAAGTTTTGATGGTTCCATGTTGTAGAGGATTTCATTCTACCCAATTTTGACCTTTGCAAAGTTGGATTCGGACTTATTTTGACCAAGTTATGGACTTTTGAAACTTTAGGGTGCAACCATGGAGTTCTTGCTGTTTGGAGAAGACAGTGAGCAGTGTATGCTAGCTTTTTAGCTTGCGTCACTGAGCTGTGCGCGCTCTTTAGCGCAGCGTAGTATGGAGTCCATACGCTACCTTTTTAGGTAGCGTGTGTCTTGCATACGCTACCTTTTGGGAGCGTATGACTTACATACGCTGACTTGGATGGTCAGGAGTCGTATGGAGTTCATACGCTGCCTTTTGGAAGCGTATGACTTGTGTACGCTGGCTTGGATAGAGAGGAGTCGTATGGAGTCCATATGCTAGCTTGACCTGAGCGTACGCTGGCTTGAGCGTAGCTTAACCTGAGCGTACGCTGACATGAGCGTAGGATGACATGAGAGTAGCCTGCTTACCCTGGATCTTCTATAGCCCTGTATATTGATATCTTATTAGATGTTTAACGTCCATTTTATATCCTTACGCCTTTTTGCATAAACTTGATATAATCATGATATGTTGATATTTCTGTTAAATATAGATTGTTACGTGGGATGTACCATGTGTCGTGAATTGAGCTATAGATACCCCGATTGACTGGAATTAAACCCTGAGAGTCGTAGACTCGACTCCACTGAAAACTATTTGACTTTCATGCCTTGTCACCATTGATGATAATGGTTATCTTGACTAAAATTGATCATGCGTTCCTAGTTGAAACTAAGAGACTGGCTAGTCGTCTTATTGAATGAAATGAATGAGACACGTTCATGTAATGAACTATTGTACTCGATTAGCCAATCCCGAATATTGGCATACAGGCACATGCAGGCTTCAAATTATTTATTTATTTAGTTATTTATCTATCTTACAAAAATAGCATGTGTACTTTATGGTCAAGGCATAATTATTCCGTGGTCAGATTTGATTGTTGCATCACGCTATGTAAAACCTACAACCTAGCCGCACGGGTATCGTTGTAGAGTTGCGCATATCGTACCCCGTACGAAAGTACTCATTTGAATGACCATGATCCACGGCATGGAACTTCACTCAACGTAGAGACTATTAAGTTAAATAAAATAATGATGGCATGGAGAGAATGGATTCCCGAGTTCTTACATGGCAGCCCCCTTGGGACTATTATGTGCCCGACGGGCCGGCTGGTTCCCACAGATACTGTAAATCTGTCACACGGGCAGGGAACAGTATCTGCTTATATTATTGTACATGCTATATTAACGACGGGCGTCCCACTGGGACTCGTCTAACTTCATGATTGGTGCAATTGATTGATTGGATAGACTAGCCTTGCTTGTACATAGTAAGAACTGAGGAATCCCTATTGCATAAATTCTAGGATAACTTGGGACTCAAAATAGCAAGCCGTAGGATTTGATTGACCGTTCAAGATGATTTGTTTGTGCACTGTACCTACTCTGTTACTTAACTGGGATGATCAGAATGTCAGGACATGACGGGCCAACTTCTGTCCTTGTTTGGTTGGGAGGTTGGTTCGAAGTGTCGTGATGTTATGTGAATCCTAGTAGCAAGCAGAGATCTATTTATCATATTTCACATTACTGGTTTTAGTTCTCATGTCGTGCTTCCTTGTGGTACTTGCTATTAGAGGTCTAACCTCTCTGGTTTTACATGGCCAGATTTAGAGCCGGTTCCCGAGGACTCAGCTTACTTCTACCTCCATGATGGTCAACACTAGAGGGATGATCGCAGGAGGACTCGAGTGGGTTTCTTACTTCCCCGCTCGTTTTGTTACCTACTTTATACTTTGTCGTTTGGCACCGACATGTTAGTCGGATCGTCTCGTACTTACTTTTTACATAATTGTAACTAAAGTCAGGCTGCAGCTGATAACAATTGTGTATACTTTTGCTACATCAATCTGGCTATGTTTTGTAAAGCCAGATATCAAGAACATTTTGACAGAGCGTTTGGGACGCCTTACTGCTTTATCTTACATGTTCTCTATTACTGTTTCTTGTTCGAATGATTGAGACAATAGATGTGAAGTGACCATAGTAAGACTTTCATGTAGTATGCACCCCATTGTCTTTTAGACAGCATTGATCGTATTATACGGTATTCATCTACCCGTAATACGTAGCTGGCTGAGTCATTCCCCCGCTCTCCAGTATTCTGGTTCTGGGGCGTGACAAGGTTTTAGTGGTGGCCCATGCAGGTCTGATTTCAGACTTGTGGGGTGTTTTGATTTATAGGATGTCTCAATCACACATGTTTTTCCTTGATCTCATGATTCATTACTCTCAACTCTAGCTTGACATTCCAGTATCCTTTGACTTCATTGATCCTTCATGTCCGGTCGTTTGATTGTTCTCTTATCCCTTTTCTTAGGGGCACCTCGTCCGCATCTGTCAGGACTGGACAGCAACAACATGGACAGCAACATGGACAACCTGACCAGGTTGGTCAACAGCAAGGGCCAGTCTCCCCTCAGGAGGCTACCCAGGAAGAAGTGATAGTGGAACCAGCAGCTGGGTCACAGTATTCGGACATTCCACCCCCACCGACAGTTCTACCTACCCCTACGGAGATGGATACACCAGCCCTTCTGGAGATCATGAGAGGGATGATGGCTACTCAGCAATATCAGATGTTAGCCCAGCAGCGCATGCACGTTCAGTTGCAAGAGCAGAATGTACTACTCAACCAAGGATTACAGACGACATTGGAAAGAGGGGCGAGGCCAGATTCAGGAGCATCAACCAGATTTTGCAAGTACAACTCCCGCCGTTTTGAGGGCACGGAGGATGCCATCTCAGCAGATGCATGGCTTAAGGATATTGAGGCTATTCTGACAGCCGCTAAGGTGCCGGCAGAAGAACGTGTGGATCAGGTGAAGTTGTTACTTCAGGATCTCGCACGTGATTGGTGGGAATCAGAGGAAGTAGGTATCAGATGTCCTGTGGCTTGGGACGATTTTACAGCAAGATTCAAGACGAAGTACTATGGAGTTGTGGCGCAGTTTGAGCTACAACAGAAATTTATCAGCCTCAGGCAGGCTGGCAAGACTGTGGATGCTTATGCAGTGGAGTTCTGCAGATTGAGTAGGTTTGCCCCAGAGATGGTAGCAACGGAACGCCAGAGGGCTATGAGGTTTCAGCAAGGGTTTCATCTTGAGCTCTTGCAATTGATAGAAGGACACAATTACCAGACTTTTGATGAGATATTGACGGCAACCCGGAGGCATGAGATCACCATTCAGAGGCTTGCAGTAAGGACTGGGGGTCAGAAGAGATCCCACAGTCAGATTGAAGGAGGAGGGGGAGCAGCGCCCCGAACAACAGCACCATCCACTGGCATTCGTATCCATGATGTGGCGATACGAGGACCAGTACCACCACCCAGGCAGCAGCCACAGTAACAGAGAAAGAACCAGCAACCCCCGGCGGGCTGTACTTATTATGGGAAGATGGGGCACACTAGAGATGTGTGTCGGATATTGAATGGACTATGTCTGATATGTAGAAATCCAGACCATCGGGTTACCATATGTCTCATGAATTCGAGGTCAGGAGGACCAGGGCAGCAGTTTCCTGCTCTGCCAGCACCAGGGGCAGGCCAGTATCGAGGACCAGCAGTGGCAGTAAGGCCGTTGGCACAGCATCCGCAGGCTCAGATGTATCGACAGCAAGGACCACCGATGCAGCAACACCAGCATAGACCACCCCAGCATCATCAAGGAAGGGACCAGCAGTAGCACCAGGCTAGGCCACAGCATAGGAATCAACAAGGAGGTCGAGGGCAAGCATTCACTTTGTCCTTGGAGGAGGCATTAGCATCGGAAGATGTTGTGGCAGGTAACATTCTCGTCGCCTCATATCCCGCAGTAGCATTGTTTGATTCGGGAGCATCACACTCATTTATATCTGCACAATTTACGACACGGCTAGGAATGGAGTTCGAGGCATTGCTAGGGAGGTTGAATATACTCACTGGCAATGGGCTCGTAGGAGTTGGTAGAGTTATTCTAGCGTGTAGTATTGTAGTTTGCGGGCATTCCTTACCCGCCCAGTTGATAGAATTTCCTGTTGGAAATTTTGACGTTATCTTAGGCATGGACTGGCTGAAAGACAGTCATGCGACAATAGATTGTCGTAGTGGGAGTGTATCTTTTGATATTCCAGGCATGAAGAGGTTCACCTTAGTCAGGTCAGAGGCAACTCAGCAAGAGCAGGGAGTAGTAACAGCAATGGAAGAAGTTCAAGTTCCGAAGGTAGTTGAAGAATTTCTAGACGTGTTTCCCGAAGAACTTCCAGGTCTACCACCGATTAAAGATATTGAGTTCAGCATAGAATTGGCACCTGGAACTAAACCGATATCAGATCGAGTTTACAGAATGGCGGATTCGGAGCAGGCCAAGGTGTATCAGCACATAGAGGAATTGAAGGAGAAGAAGTTCATCCAAGCTTGCATATCACCATGGGCAGCACCAGTGGTACTTGTAGGGAAGAAGGATGGGTCATCCAGATTATGCATCGATTACAGGAAGCTTAACGCGGCGACAGTAAAGAACAAGTACCCACTATCCAGGATCGACGACTTATTTGATCAGTTGAGCAGGGCCAGAGTCTTCTCCAAGATAGATCTTCGTTCAGGGTACCATCAGGTGAGGGTTCGAAAGGAAGACATCCCCAAGACAGCATTCAGGTCGAAGTATGGGCATTATGAATTCTTAGTAATGCCGTTTGGTCTGACCAATGCTCCAGCTATATTCATGGATTTGATGAACCGCATCTTTATGCCATACTTAGATCAGTTTGTCGTTGTCTTTCTTGACGATATACTCGTATATTCTGCTAGTGAAGAGGAGCATGAAGACCACCTCAGGAAAGTGTTGCAGGTTCTGAGAGAGAACCAGTTGTATGCCAAGCTCAGCAAGTATGAGTTCTGGATGGATCACATTTCATTCTTGGGTCATATCATATCAGGAGCCGGAGTAGCAGTAGATCCCAAGAAGGTAGAAACAGTAGAGAGTTGGCCAGTACCCAAGACCGTAGCTGATGTACGGAGTTTCTTGGGATTGGCAGGATATTACCGAAGGTTTGTGTCAGATTTTGTAAGACTTTCAGCACCCATGACCCGCTTGACACGGAAGGATGTACCATTCGTCTGGTCGGCAGAATGCCAGGCATCATTTGAGAATCTGAAGCAGAAGTTGATATCAGCGTCCATTCTTACATTGCCAGTTGGACCCGGAGGTTTTACTGTATATTGTGATGCGTCAGGTAAAGGACTTGGATGTGTCCTTATGCAGCATGGGAAGGTGACAGCGTATGCATCTAGGCAGCTTCGGGACCACGAGAAGAATTACCCAACTCATGATTTGGAGTTAGCAGCAGTAGTGTTTGCTTTGAAGCTTTGGAGGCATTACTTATATGGTGACCGAGTGGAGATGTACACAGACCACAAGAGTCTGAAGTACATCTTTACTCAGAAGGAGTTGAACATGAGGCAGAGAAGATGGTTAGAGCTGATCAAGGATTATGACGTGGAGCTTCAGTATCATCCAGGCAAGGCTAATGTGGTAGCAGACGCTCTCAGCAGAAGGGGCGGCGCATTTATGTTGACAACACAGAGGCATATCTTAGAAGACCTTCAGGAGATGGGCATAGAAGTTATACTTCCTAGTGATGTAGGAATTCTGACGAGTCTACAAGTTCAATCCGACTTGGTAGGCAGGATCAAGGCAGCTCAGGCACAGGACCCAAGGATTCAGAAGCTTAGGGCAGAATGTGAGTCAGGACTCAGAAAGAAGATGCAAATTCATAAAGATGGTACGCTTAGGTTTGGATCACGTCTATGTGTACCTAGTGGAGATATCAGACATGAAGTTATGACAGAAGCTCACAGTTCTCAGTATTCTATACATCCTGGAGGGACCAAGATGTACCATGATATCAAGCAGCACTTCTGGTGGAACGGAATAAAGAGGGAGATAGCTAGGTTTGTTTTCCGTTGCTTGATATGTCAGCAAGTAAAGGCAGAACAGCAGAGGCCAGCTGGGTTATTGCAACCGCTTTCCATCCCGGAATAGAAATGAGAGCATATTACAATGGACTTTGTGACCGGTTTACCGAGATCACCAAGTGGTAAGGATGCTATTTGGGTGATAGTAGATTGGCTTACGAAGGTAGCACACTTTCTTCCTTTCAGAGTAGGACAATCTACAGAAAAGTTGGCAGAGTTATACATGCAACAGATAGTCAGGCAGCATGGAGTCCCTGTCAGTATTGTGTCAGACAGAGATACCCGTTTCACATCGTATTTCTGGAAGAGCTTGCATCATAGTCTGGGTACCAAGTTAAGATTTAGCACGGCTTACCATCCGCAGACGGACGGGCAATCAGAGAGGACAATTCAGACTTTGGAAGACATGTTACGAGCTTGCACGTTAGATCTTGGAGGATCTTGGGAAAGCCACCTGCACTTAGTTGAGTTTTTATACAACAACAGTTATCAAGCTAGTATCCAGATGGCGCCATTTGAAGCACTATATGGTAAGAAGTGCAGATCACCGCTTGCATGGGATGATATCGGAGAGAGAAAGATGCTAGGCCCAGAAATGATTGTTCAGACAGTTGAATTGGTTAAGGGAATTAGGGAGCGACTTCGTGTTGCGCAAGATCGGCATCGTCATTGGGAGGACCAGCATCGTAGGCCGCTAGAGTTTTCTGTTGGGGACCACGTGTTCTTGCGGATCTCACCTACCCGTGGGGTCATTAGATTTGGCGTTCGCGGGAAGTTGAGCCCACGATACGTAGGCTCATTTGTTATTCTTGATAGGGTAGGCGATGTTGCTTATCGTTTGTCCCTTCCACCTTCGTTACGAGAGGTGTATGACGTGTTTCATGTATCTCAATTGCGAAGGTATGTATCGGACCCCAGCCATATCCTCGATCATTCGGAACTGGTTGTTGGTACCAACCTGTCTTACGAGGAACAGCCTGTGTCCATCTTGGACCGAAGAGAGAAGATACTCAAGAACCGAACAATTAACCTTGTCCGGGTTGCTTGGGGTCATCACTCTTTGGGAGAGTCAACGTGGGAACGTGAGGATGATATCCGATCACGGTATCCACACCTGTTTGACTCACAAGGTATATCTTTTTTTTGTACCTTGATTGTCTTGATTCCTCATGCTTATCACCTTATGGGTAGAATTGCTTAATATCGTAGATTGTTAAGTATAGATATGTTACTTTCTATGGACATTGTAAAATGATTGCTTCATTGAATTGCTTGTACTTAGATTAGTTAGCCCCGATGTTCCTATCCTGCTTGGATTTGAAATTCCGAGGACGGAATTTTTCTAAGGAGGGTAGAGATGTCACTCCCCGTTCCTAAAATGCGTATTTTTATACATGTACAACTCATGTGTATTTATTTAGTATTTATCATATATTTATTTAATATTTATCATGTATTATTCTGTATTTAAATTCCTATAATTTTATGTTAATCAGTTAATCTGCTCTTTAAATTTTTATGTTAATTTATTTCCTACAATTATATTTCTGTAATTTTATTTCTGTACTTTATTTCCTGCTTTTATTCTCTGCTTTAGCTAGGCTTTGGGTTCGGGTTGGCTTTGGTTGGATCCCCTACAACCCGACCCATTGGACCCGGCCCATTAGCTCCCACCTACCACCCCCTTTTCTATTTAAAGCCACCCTCTCTTTCTCTCTCCTCATAAACTCACATTCTCACCATTACTCTTCTTCTTCTTCATTACTCTCTCCACCTACCAAACCGTAGGTAAGTACATCTTGCTTCTTCATGAGGACCTATTTTTATGGCTCCATTCTCTTTCTCTCGTGATTCTAAGAGAGTTTAGAACTTGACATTTTTTATTTCGAAGTCTTAATCTTTGTAGATCTAGATATGAGTTATTTTCAGATTTTTGGGGTTTTGATCTATTAAACTTCTGTGTTTTCAAGTTTTGATGGTTCCATGTTGTAGAGGATTTCATTCTACCCAATTTTGACCTTTGCAAAGTTGGATTCGGACTTATTTTGACCAAGTTATGGACTTTTAAAACTTTAGGGTGCAACCATGGAGTTCTTGCTGTTTGGAGAAGACAGTGAGCAGTGTATGCTAGCTTTTTAGCTTGCGTCACTGAGCTGTGAGCGCTCTTTAGCGCAGCGCAGTATGGAGTCCATACGCTGCCTTTTTAGGTAGCGTGTGTCTTGCATACGCTACCTTTTGGGAGCGTATGACTTACATACGCTGACTTGGATGGTTAGGAGTCGTATGGAGTTCATACGCTGCCTTTTGGAAGCGTATGACTTGCGTACGCTGGCTTGGATAGAGAGGAGTCGTATGGAGTCCATACGCTAGCTTGACCTGAGCGTACGCTGGCTTGAGCGTAGCTTGATCTGAGCGTACGCTGACATGAGCGTAGGCTGACATGAGAGTAGCCTGCTTACCCTGGATCTTCTATAGCCCTGTATATTGATATCTTATTAGATGTTTAACGTCCATTTTATATCCTTACGCCTTTTTGCATAAACTTGATATAATCATGATATGTTGATATTTCTGTTAAATATAGATTGTTACGTGGGATGTACCATGTGTCGTGAATTGAGCTATAGATACCCCGATTGACTGGAATTAAACCCTGAGAGTCGTAGACTCGACTCCACTGAATACTATTTGACTTTCATGCCTTGTCACCATTGATGATAATGGTTATCTTGACTAAAATTGATCATGCGTTCCTAGTTGGAACTAAGAGACTGGCTAGTCGTCTTATTGAATGAAATGAATGAGACACGTTCATGTACTGAACTATTGTACTCGATTAGCCAATCCCGAATATTGGCATACAGGCACATGCAGGCTTCAAATTATTTATTTATTTAGTTATTTATCTATCTTACAAAAACAGTATGTGTACTTTATGGTCAAGGCATGATTACTCCGTGGTCAGATTTGATTGTTGCATCACGCTATGTAAAACCTACAACCTAGCCGTACGGGTATCGTTGTAGAGTTGCGCATATCGTACCCCGTACGAAAGTACTCATTTGAATGACCATGATCCACGGCATGGAACTTCACTCAACGTAGAGACTATTAAGCTAAATAAAATAATGATGGCATGGAGAGAATGGATTCCCGAGTTCTTACATGGCAGCCCCCTTGGGACTATTATGTGCCCGACGGGCCGGCTGGTTCCCACAGATACTGTAAATCTGTCACACGGGCAGGGAACAGTATCTGCTTATATTATTGTACATGCTATATTAACGTCGGGCGTCCCGCTGGGACTCATCTAACTACATGATTGGCGCAATTGATTGATTGGATAGACTAGCCTTGCTTGCACATAGTAAGAACTGAGGAATCCCTATTGCATAAATTCCAGGATAACTTGGGACTCAAAATAGCAAGCCGTAGGATTTGATTGACCGTTCAAGATGATTTGTTTGTGCACTGTACCTACTCTGTTACTTAACTGGGATGATCAGAATGTCAGGACATGACGGGCCAACTTCTGTCCTTGTTTGGTTGGGAGGTTGGTTCGAAGTGTCGTGATGTTATGTGAATCCTAGTAGCAAGCAGAGATCTATTTATCATATTTCACATTACTGGTTTTAGTTCTCATGTCGTGCTTCCTTGTGGTACTTGCTATTAGAGGTCTAACCTCTCTGGTTTTGCATGGCCAGATTTAGAGCCGGTTCCCGAGGACTTAGCTTACTTCTACCTCCAAGATGGTCAACACTAGAGGGATGATCGCAGGAGGACTCGAGTGGGTTTCTTACTTCCCCGCTCGTTTTGTTATCTACTTTATACTTTGCCATTTGGCACCGACATGTTAGTCGGATCGTCTCGTACTTACTTTTTACATAATTGTAACTAAAGTCAGGCTGCAGCTGATAACAATTGTGTATACTTTTGCTACATCAATCTGGCTATGTTTTGTAAAGCCAGATATCAAGAACATTTTGACAGAGCGTTTGGGACGCCTTACTGCTTTATCTTACATGTTCTCTATTACTGTTTCTTGTTCGAATGATTGAGACAATAGATGTGAAGTGACCATAGTAAGACTTTCATGTAGTATGCACCCCCTTGTCTTTTAGACAGCATTGATCGTATTATACGGTATTCATCTACCCGTAATACGTAGCTGGCTGAGTCATTCTCCCGCCCTCCAGTATTCTGGTTCTAGGGCGTGACAACAAACTTCCGGTGGCACGGGATGAAAAAAGATGTGGCATTTTTCGTGTCGCAATGCATGGCCTGTCAGCAGGTGAAAGCTGAGCACCAGAGACCGGACGGGGAGATGCAGAATCTGGCAATTTCGGAATGGAAGTGGCAGCACGTGTGCATGGATTTTATTGTTGGTCTGCCAAAGACGCCACGGAGAAATGATGCTATATGGGTCATCGTCGATCGACTAACCAAGTCAGCGCACTTTATTGCCATCAAAGTTACTTAGAGCGTTGATCGCCTGGCGCAGATTTATCTTGATGAGATAGTACGGCTGCACGGAGTTCCAGTATCCATCGTCTCTGATCGGGATTCACAGTTCATGTCGCGATTCTGGAGTAGCCTTCAGCCGACACTGGATACCAAGTTGCAGTTCAGCTCAGTTTACCATCCTCAGACCGACGGCCAAACGGAGCGCGTCAATCAGATTCTCGAAGACATGCTACGACTCTGCACGATTGACTTCAAATCAAGCTGGGATAATCATCTACCTCTAGCAGAATTTGCATACAATAATAGCTATCAATCCAGTATTCAAATGGCACCGTATGAATCCTTGTACGGGCGTAAGTGTCGATCACCCATTTGCTGGGATGAAGTCGGAGAGCGGCAGATTCTAGGTCCAAAACTGGTAGAACAGACCGTGCAGAAAACTTGGCTCATTCGAAAAAGATTAAAGACCGCGCAGAGTCATCAGAAAAGCTATACGGACGTTCATCGTCGACCTCTCGAGTTTCAAGAAGGCGATCAAGTATTTTTCAAGGTGTCGCCCATGCGGGGAGTTACTCGGTTCGGTGAGAAATGAAAGTTGAGCCCGAGATACGTTGGGCCGTTCGAAATACTCGAACGGGTCGTCCCAGTGGCCTATAAAATTGCCCTACCGCCGGCGCTTGGAGGTGTACATAATATCTTCCATGTCTCTCAACTACGGAAGTACGTGCACGACCCGAGCCACGTGGTAGATTTTGGCCAGCTGGAGCTAAAGTCCGACTTATCCTACGTTGAAGAGCCAGTTCAAATCATAGAATGTAAGGATAAGCTGCTGCGAAATCGAGCGATCCCTCTCGTCCGCGTCCTCTGGAGGAACCATTCGGTCAAAGAGTCGACGTGGAAGCTTGAATCGGAAATGAAGGAGAAATTTCCTTCGTTGTTCTCGTAGAGGTAGGTTATATCCTTAAAGTTTCGAAGACGAAACTTTTTATTAGTTGGTTATGGTGTAGTGCCCCGTCCCTACATCGTACCCCGTTTTCGTCCACGGGGTGCACGAGAAAGGAATATTGTTGCTATTGATTCGGTCGGGATCGATAGGTCGGAATCGGTCGAGTCGATCGAACGGGAACGGTTGAATTAAGATCCATTCCACGTTATCGAATGGCTTCTTCGGAACCAAGTCCCATATTCAGCGGGTTGCGCCTCGAGGATTGGCTCTGCAGCTGAGTCGGGAGAGACCTCCCGTTGCTCTGGTTTTATGCCGTACTTGATTTGGCTTTGGCTTTGGTTTTCGTGAAAGCATTTTTCGTGAATGTTTTTGATAGATTTTCGTGATACATTTTTGAGCTTCATATTCATATCAGATATCCTTGAATTATACAGTGTTCTAATCAGTTGCTTATGCGATTGTAGGTGATCGCGTAGGCGACGTCAGCGCAGCCAACCGGTCGTTCGCTTGAAGCAAGTCTAAGGCGAGTGGCTGACCTCCTTCGCCTTGTCCCTCTACTTCAAAACTCAATATGTGAAGTAAAATGAATGCTTGTCATAATAGCGTATAATCAAGAAAATCGTAGCACGATTCTTCACGAAACACTTGCTATCAAACTGCCGGTTTTGAAAATGGAAAACATGTTCTTTATGCAAATCCACTTAGCCCATGCAAAGCAAAGAATGAATCGATTAACGTTTATCGCAACGATACACCTAAGTAAACAAAACGGTCATTGGACAACTTGTCGACAAGGTGTAGTTTCCTCGAACGGTTGCCTAGGCCAAGGGATCGATTCGGCCCGGGAGGAACGAGTTTATAGCAAGCGCCAGCCCTTCATCGACGCGAGTTAGGCAGAAACTTTCGTACAGGGCTCGCTACCCGACGCAAAAGGGTCGCCGTCTAACCCAGCTATAGTCCGCGATGGCTTGACATTGCCAGTGGCCTTCACACCCCTTTTTACTGCTTAACAAGTACAAGGGACACGGGATGAATATGATAGTTGCTTAATGTTATACAGTTTCATATGCTTGCCTCAAAATATGTTAACATGCAAATCGAGCAGGATGGTTAGAAAGATCATTGAAATAGCTAGCTAATATGTTTACGAAACTTCATGAATCAAATGCAGAGCTTGGATTTTAATTAGCCATTCGCCAGTACATGTGATCGTACTGATCCTCGCTCTTTGCAGGTTCCGCAAATCAGGAAGGACGCGCCAGCTAGCTCGGCGGCGTTCGTGATTTTGAATCTTCGACCGTGCGTCGAAGACTTACTCTGCGACTCCACTTTTGAAGGCTCTCGACAGTCCAAGAAAAATGACTCAGCGTCCCTCCCATCCAGGTCAATGGAGTACTTTGTTGTATATAGAGGGATGTGTGCAATATGTGAAACGGCTATCTCATCGGCACTCTTTTGTAATCGAGTCAAGTTGTAGCCCGTGCGGCAATGAGTCTTGTATCGGAGTCTGTAAAAGATGTTCATTATCAATAAAGATCAAGTTCCTTTACTTATTGTGTGAATCAATTTGTCTGCGTACTCTCTTAGATCTCTTGTCTCGGATAACCTTATGACTATGCCTTGTGCGTTCGTAAATTAGGTTCGTACGGCATCACGCCCGGGGGACGACTATCGATTCGACAGAATCGGGGCGTGACAATGCGCTATACGGCCATGCGCCATGCAGCTAGTGTTATGCGCTAGGCGCATATGCGTGGTTGCTTTCAGCATTGGCGGCACTGTAAGCGTGCAGCACAGAGCGGTATCCGCTATCAGCTTGCGGCACGCTGCGGCATTCACGCATTGGGAACATGCGCACAGATCCCGCTGTCAGCATGCGGTGCGCTGCGGCGTTAGCGCATTGGGTTTATGCGCACAGATCTCGTGAAATTTGGTCGACATGCGCACGTGCGTAAGTGCATTCACGTGCGCGCATGGGTGCAAAACTGTTTTATAAATAGAGCTCCTCCCTTCTCATTGAAGGGAAGTTCACTCAAAATTTTCAGAAATCCCATGCGCCACAACCAAAAAAGCCTTCATGAGTTCAAATATGAGTTTCCAACATCTTCCAAAGGTGATCAAGAGCGTTCTAGGAGTTCATACTTAAACTTGCTGATGTATGGGGACATATCGCGAGTAGGACGAATCTTGCTTTGAGTACCGGTGACCCGTTCACCCCAGCAAGGAGCTTTTTGGAGTTTTTCTTTGTGTTTTCTTCTTGTTTGTGTTCTAATTTATTGTAGCGTCTGCGAATGTAAAAAGAAGAACAGTTTTCCTATTTGTTGATGTATTTTGTATTTTCTCGAAGTCATTTTGTAACCTCTATGTGTGATTCATTTGAGTTGGATAGAGTGCAGACTTTCTGTCTTGCAAGAAGACTCTACGTCTCTCTTTGTGTTGGTTAGAATACAGATTTTCTGTCTTGCGAAGACTCTACACCTTTTTTTTGGATCTTTCCACTATTTAGATCCGACTTCAGGACCAACGGTATTGAACGTTCCAAAATACAATATGATATATTAACATGTGTTGTGTCCTCCACATTTTGTTCTTAAGGCAAAAATGTGCATGCATCGTGTCTAATATGTATTGGACACTTTATGGGCATGTATTGAATGTTCTGTATTGTGTCTGCCTAATTTTGTCCTTACCCGAATTGTGTTTTATTTGTATCCGTGGATTCCGTACAACATATATAACTAACAGACCGAAAGTTGAAACATTCTACTTCTATTTTGTCATATTTTTTATTTCTTCCCCACTACAAACGTAGACTTAGAAAGAAAACTCAAGCAAATGCATTGTCAAGACCTACAAACTCTCGAAGCAATGAGAACCCTTAGAAAACTCATGCAAATTCATTTTCAAAACCTAATTTCCCAAGCTAATGTTATGTTGAACACATTTATTTCATTCTAAAAATAAAGCCAGAAGTGCCTAACCCAGTGGTCAACTCCAAACATAGAATGGAATATGTAAAACCCCCCCCCCCCCCTGCCAAACTTGTGTCAACTAATAGTAAAACTTGAAGCCAAAAGTGCCAAACCCACCCAAAAGTCATCAAATAGAGAGAGCATATACAAACCGTGCTTCGTACCAACCTCTCTCCCTCCATATTCCACCCCAATCTAGCCGTTTGAACATTGAAAACGTGTACATGTGAAAAATAACGCACACATGAACGAGAGCTCACTTTTTCCCTCCCTCTCCTTCAAGAACTCGCTCGATTCCTTCAACAAACTTGCTTCTCATCGTCACCAACAATGGCATCATGTGGCAACACCCAAATGGTCTCCCTCCTCGCCGTCATCTCCCTCTGCACGACACTCCTCCTCCTCCTCCACTTACCACCATCGACAACCACCGCTCCTGCACTTCCCTACCCTACTTCCCTCACTTCCAAGCCCTTCTCCGGAGACCTCCGCGATGCCGAGTTCTCGTGGAACTCCCTCGCCCTCCCTTCCGAAGGTGGACCACCCGTGTCCCTCAAAATCGCGGTGTTCTCGCGGAAGTGGCCGGTTTCTTCGGCCCCGGGAGGGATGGAGCGGCACGCGCTGACCCTCCACTCTGCGCTCGTGCGACGAGGCCACAGGGTCCATGTGTTCACTTCCGCGCCACCTCTGTCTTCTTCTTCCTCTTCCTCTGGTGAGTTAGTGAGGAAATCCGATGAATACCCGAAGCTCCACTTCCTCGAGGGACCGCCAGGCCAATGGCGGTGCAACGACGCATGGACTCTCTATGAGAGGGAGGACCTCCGGGAGCCGTTCGATGTGGTTCACTCAGAAAGTGTTGCTCTTCTCCATAGGTATGGTGGTTTAAGTACTGCATGCTCCACGAAACTTGAGTCTGGTCACTGTGTTTGAATACAAAAATCTGGAGGAAGAGGAACTCGTGAGTTTCTCAATATTTTAAACATTACTACTGTTGGATTACATACATCTCAGCTTTGATTTTTCTAAAAGATCTAAACAAAAAGAGTCAAGAAATTAAATAAAATAATTGTACAACGTAATTGTAAGTTCTTATTATGGGTTCCTATTTGAGTTTGTGTAGTCTAACTGGTTTGAAATTTCAACACTTTTAGATTTAATGTAAGTATATCTAACATTTAACTATAGATTGGCGAGAGATAATATGCAATTAAAACAGGAACTCAAATAGAAACTTCCACTACGGCAATGACAAGCGGACAAATTTTTCTATTTAGGTTCTTTATTTTTTCCATTTAGGTCCTTAAATAAAACAAAAATTCTAGAGGAACTCATGAGTTCCTAATTTTTTTCAAAGTCAGTCAATTACAAACCTCTTATTTGAGCGTCTATAGTTGAACTGGAAAAAAAAATGTGATACATCTAATCCAACCTAATGGACGAGTTTCAAAAATGAGGAACTCATGAGTTCCTCTAGGATTTTTTATTTGTAACTATACTTTAACCAAGTGTGTTTGAATGTATTAGTTAATTAGTGTCAAAATGTATTAGCAGAAATAATTAATATATGGCTGTTTGAATTTTTTTTGAGTAATAAAATATGATATATTTCAATCAAGAAGATTGACAATCTCAATTTAAGATGACAATTGCCAAGGGACATATTATTTTTTTCATTTATAATAATGGTAAAAGTTAGAAGACAGTGAGTCCAAAAGACATACAGTATAATATGCACAAAATTTAGTACGAATTGCTGGACATCTTAAAAATAAAAAGTTCATAATTGCATTCTCAAGTCTCTGTTGTGTAATGTTTCTTTCATTGATACCTTGGTTCATGACAGATTTGCAAAACTTGTCCCCAATCTAATTGTCACCTGGCACGGCATCGCCCTCGAAGGTCTCCACTCCGGCATCTACCAGGACATGATCCGTGCTCCCGACGAGCCGACAGCTCCTTCCTTCAACCACAGCCTCTCCTCTTCCATCTTCAAGGTCCTCGATGAGGTCAGGTTCTTCAGGAGCTACGAGCACCACGTCGCGATCAGCGACAGCGCCGGGGAGATGCTAAGAGACGTGTATCAGATTCCCAAGGGCAGAGTCCATGTCATACTAAACGGGGTCGACGAGGAAGAGTACAGACCGGACGAAAGGCTAGGCGAGGCTTTCCGACGGGAGATTGGGGTCCCCGTTGATGCACAAGTCGTAATGGGTGTGGCCGGGAGATTGGTCAAAGACAAAGGTAATTCTATTTCCTTGTTGAATTCTCAGCCACTATTTTTGTCCTGCAGCACGCAGAAGCGAGAACACGACAATAACTTTATGATGACAAAAATAACAAAGTAATCAAACAATAAACACAAAGTATACAAGAATTGTACGTGAACAAGAAATTTTTTTTATTTATTGAATCAATAAGAGAATCTTACAAAAAATTACATCGTACACCACAACTGCAACCCTCTTCTTTAGCGTGATTTCCAACGAGCACTTTCTCAAAACCCTAGAAAATTCTCACTTTTAACAATCAGACCTCAAACATTTCTCTAAACCCAATATGGATTGGTAGAGGTATTAAATATTTCATCATAACTCAACCTATGCCTTAGAGTGATGTGGACTGTCGAAATCTAAACTTTAAATCTGATTCGCTCATTAAAATGAGCAGATCAAATCCGGCTATATACCGTTTATTAGATTCCAATTGTCACAAAACTTGATGGAACAATTTGGCACTTTCAAGTTCGTCGGCAACGTACCGTCAGTTGCACACCGACGGCAATGACGTTCTAGTAGTGCTTGTTATTTTTTTGTTGGTTTTAGCACATGAGTGTCATCGAGTCCTAGATCAGTGCTCATTCCCAATGAACACGAGCCACATCCTACAATCTACCCTTTGACGAGATGTTCCTTTGGCATGTCAACTAGGTCCACTTTAGTGCCAATCTTTAGAAGAGCAATTGATCATTCTTGTATCTTGTGATGTTGCATATTGTCAATGTGTTTCATCCGACTGTCATATACTGAATTCTTGACGAAATGTATCACAATTTGACTGTCACAAATCGCTGGAACATTCATATTCTTGGTGGCTACGTACTTTCGCATGCAACTTCATTTGCTGGAACCATTTTAGTTATAAAGAAAATGATGCAAGCAATTTTAATAATCTCATGTTTTGATGTTTGTTGCAATGATTCAAATAGTACTTCTTACATGCAGGCCACCCTTTACTCTTCGAAGCCTTCTCGAAACTAATCGTGAGGCACCCAAAGGTCTACTTGGTCATTGCTGGCTCTGGACCATGGGCAAAACGATACGTCGACCTCGGGCCGAACGTGATTGCTCTAGGGGCGCTGCCGCCGTCGAAGCTGAGGGGCTTCTACAACTCGATCGACGCATTCGTCAACCCGACGCTGAGGCCGCAAGGGCTGGACCTGACACTGATGGAGGCAATGCAGTGCGGGAAGCCGGTCGTGGCCACGAGGTTCCCGAGCATCAAGAGGAGCGTCGTGGTCGACGACGAGTTCGGGTTCATGTTCGCGCCGAACGTCGAGGCGCTGGCGGAGACGATGGAGAGGGTGGTGGGCGAGGGCCGCGGTAGGTTAGGGGAGAGGGGGAGGAAATGTAGGGAGTACGCGGGGGCGATGTTTACGGCGGGGAAGATGGCATTGGCTTATGAAAGGTTGTTTCTCTGTGTCAAGAAGGAGAGTTATTGTAAATATCCTCTGAAGTTTTGATTGAACTCATATCACTCAGAAGAAGAGAAAATTAGGCTTACTTTATCATACATGCATGGATTCCTAATCAAAGCTTCAAACATTAATGAAGAACATCTGTTCAAACACGTACGTTAGTTCATTTCATACTCAAATGGATGTTTGTAAAATGTCAGTCCAAAAAGAGTAGCACCAATCATTCATTTATTATGAAAAAAAATGATTGACGAAAATAATCATGTATTATTGTTTATTTTACTATTAACTTCTCTTATTTTTAGTATCTTTTATCATGGCACATAATATATTATTGGAAGATTGATATGTCTTTGCTGCTTTTTTTTTTTCTGCACCAACGGAACGCTGAAGATGTAACATAAATTCTACTTTTCTATTTTTATAAAAAATACAAGGGAACTCAATTTTACCTCCGTAAACAAAACGGGACCTGAATGTAAATCTCAACAACATGTATTTTTGGAGAGAGAAAGAATATCCCCAGCCTATTTCGTTAATATAATATATATAACATACTTAGTACATAGTGCAACAGTTTCTTTCTTTTCTGACAGATAGTAACAGCTTCACTCATATAATATTAGGGATATTTAGTAATGGGATGTCAGATGTTAGAATTTGGATTTCAAAATTGTACGACATTAGGACTTGGATTTCAAAACCACTGTTCACGTAGGTTAATGAACAGTAATTTCGAAATCCAAATCCTATTGTTGGACAATTTCGAATCCCAAATTCTAATATCCACTGTTATATGATATTCTAAAACTAAATAACCCTGTACACTGTAAAGTTCAAATAATTGAAATAGGCTTTTTATATGGGCACATCCAAATATGATCATGGCTAGTCCGGATTGTGGCTAGTCCAAATTTTTTTTGTTTTTCACAAGACTAGTCCAATTTTTTGATCTTGGCTCTCCCAAATTCTCCCCCCCCCCCCCCCCCCCCCCCCAAACCCATTTTTTTCCCTTCATTTGCAAAATTCCTTCTCTCTCTTCCAAAACCCTCACCCCTCTCTTCTTCTTCTTCTTCCTCTTCTCCTCCACCTCTCCTCAATCCCCAACATCTTCCTCTTCTCATCCACAACTCCTAAATCTCCAATATCTTCCACTTCTCCTCCACCATCCTCCTCTTTTGAAGAAATTAATTCAAGCACCCAAATTCTTTCTCAATTTATTTCCAAAATCCTAGAAATTAATTTAAAAAATTCAAGCATCAATTACATTGATTATTTCAATTCTTTGTAACCAATTTGAATGAATTAAACTACATACGGAGTGGAAAATTATCCATTTAAATTAAACCCAAGTATGAACGAACGAGAAAACTCCGCGTCGACAAGGACTGCCCAATTTTCTGGCAGTCCTACAAACTGAATGGACTGCCAAAAAACTGGGCAGTCCTAAGTCACAGCATGTGAAACTTAGGACTGTTCATTCTTCTGATAGTCCAACATACAGACTGGACTTCAGATAGTTGGGCAGTCTAAAGTTACACATGCTGTGAGTTGGACTGCCCATTCTTCTGGCAGTCCAACATACAGTAAGGACTGCCAGAAAAATGGGCAGTCCTTTGTTTCACATGTTGTGACTTAAGACTGCCCAATTTTCTGGCAGTCCATTCAGTTTGTAGGACTGTCAGAAAATTGGACAGTCCTTGTTTACACTAGTTGAACATCAATATTATGGTTTCCACCAATATTAGAGTTTGTGCATTATGAGGAGCCTTTGGGTGCCATCAAAATTAGAAATGAGAAGAAAAAAATTAGGGTTTAATTTTTGGGTGTTTTCTTCTCATTTTATTCTTCTCCGTCAATTGAAAATCGAAATTCGAAATGGGAAAAAAAATTAGGATTTAAACCCCATTATACTTGGAGATAGTGAGAATGAGTTGAGAAAGAAAATTAGGATTTAAACCCCATCAAAATTCTCATTTTTGTTGTTTTTGTTCTTCTTCTTCCTCTTCATCTTTTTCTTGTTCTTCTTGTTCTTCTTGTTCTTCTTCTTCTTCTTCTTCTTCTTGGATGAGTTGAGGAAGAAGAGCAAAATTAGAAAAATTGACTTTTATACCAAAGAGTGGATAGCCATGATCACTTTCTTCAATGACAAACTTGTAAATAAACCAAAGTTTAAAATGGACTAGCATTAATCAAATTTAGCTGTGTCTATATAATTAGCCTTGAAATAATGGCAAAGAAACTGAGAACTTCCCGGATGATAATTTTAAGCCACATCTACCGACCAGAAATATCTGATGAAATTAAGTCCATATATATAAAAACCATACTGAATCCCAAAATGTCGCGACACCATAGCATTATAGCTTAACCTGAGAACAGTCTATGTAACTAGCTGAAACTTTTATGAGGACCCCTACAGCTACTAGTGACAGTCCTCTCCTCTTAGGCTATCCAGCTCCGAAAGTACACTCTAGAAGTGATTTAGGTGAACAATTAATATTTGTTAGAGAGATGATCCTAATTAGCTTGGCAACGCCTACTGCATCAATTGCCGTCATATCTCTACAATCTAAAGTGTATCTCCTCGAGTCCCTAACTTATATATAAAAAAAATTAGACTTAATTGCACTTTGATACCCTCAACTATTTCTGTTTTTCAACTTGATATCCTAAACTTTTTTTTGTAACAAGTTGATACCCGAAAAAAATTTGGACGAAAATATCCATGATCAAACTTTAAAATTATCCCTCCACCCCTCCTTCCCGCTTCCGGCCACCCCCCCCCCTCTCGCTTCCGTCCGCCTCCCCACCCCCTCCCGCTCCGGCCACCCGCCCCCGCCTCTCTCCCTAGGACACGACAGCGTGGAAGGAGGGGAGGGTGGACGGAAGCGGGAGGGGGGGGGGGGGAGACGGCCGAAAGCGAGAGGGAGGGGGGAGGCGATCGGAAGCGGGAGAGGGGGGTGGCCCACTACTAAAATAACCCCTTTTAGCGACGTCAGAATACGTCGCTAAAAAAGGAAAATTCGTCGCTAATTTCTATTAGCGACATATTTAGCGACGAAAATTGGATGTCGCGTATAGGCTTGTCGTAGATTACAATTTCGTCGCAATTCGTCGCTATTTGCGACGTCACGTTTAGTGTCGCTAGACGTCGCAACATTAGCGACAGATAGCGACGTCATCATACGTCGCCACTATAGCGACGTAGGGCGACCACTTAGCGACGCCGTCAACTTTATATATGATGGCATGGCATGGCAGCCACGTCAGCATTTTAGCGACGCCTAGCGACAACTTTAGCGACGTCAGCTCTCAGGTGGTCATATGCAACGTCAGCAGTATAACGACAGATAGCGACGTTACGTCACTATTTGGCGACGTATCGCGACGTGTACTATACGTCGCAAAACGTCGCAAAACGTCGCTATACATCGCAGATGTTATAAAAAAAATTAAAAAAATATAATTAATATTTTTGTTATGCTGTGTGTCTGTGTTTACAGTGTGTGTGAAGTGCAGTATTCGAACCATCGACAGTTTCGCTTACTGTTCTATGTTTTATCTTGGATAGAAAGAGCAACAGTTCATGGTGCACTTCTCAGAGCTTCCTCTTCACGTCCTTCACCTTCTCGGGATCCTTTACGGCGTCCCGAGAAAGTGAAGGACGTGAAAATGAAGCTCTCAGAAGTACACCCTGAACTGTTGCTCTTTCTATCCAAGATAAAACATACAACAGTAATCGAAACTGTCGATGGTTTCGAACACTGCATTTCACATTCACTGTAAACACAGACACACATCATCACCAAAATACACATTATATTTTTTTTTTAAATTTGGGCAGCACCTCCTTTGTATATCAGATCATCGCTTATAACCCAGCGTAGGTATATTTGTCATCTCCGTCGCAGATATCATCACAATTAACAGTCTTCCATCATAACAGTCTATAACTAATAGATGAATAACAGTCTCCCATCATAACAGTCTACAACTAAATATCATATATGTACTCAATAAAAATACCAACAAATTAAATATCACCAACATACATGTCCAACAGAGTTAAATAATATTCAAAATCAGTGTACAGAACGGTGAATGGGCCCATAGGGCCAATAAATACAAAGATGATAAAAAATCTACTGGATCACTGAGGACCCCTGCCGTGCATCTGGGATAGCATGTACTCATACTGCTCCTGTGTGAGCTGTACCGTAGGGGCAGTAGGAGGTAGTGCAGTGTCTGGAGTCGGCACCGTCGATGGACCGGGAGGACGTATCAGCTCCAGCTCTCGCAGGCGCTCACTGTAAACAGCAAGGGTACTCACCACCCTCTCAGTACTCGCCTTAAGCGAAGCCGATACCTGAGTGAGTGAGGCAGACATGCTCCTCTGCGATCCCTCCAGCTCGACCTGTCTACGCTCTGTGCGCTACGTAGACTCGGTGAGCGTGTGCAAGCTGGCAGCTGTAGCCTGCTGCAGACTCATCAGCTCCTGTATACTGCGCTCGACCGCATCAAATCGTCCGGTGACGATCGGAGGGTCGGATCGTCGCTCGACCGCATCAGAGATCTGCTGCTGCAACTCGCGATGCAGCTCCTCGATCTAACGACGAATATCCTGAGCTCTTGACGACGCCTGCGAAGCTGGAGACTGCGCACTGACAGAGAGGGCCCGGGATGACTCCGAAGCCAAATACGCGCCGTAGGATCCCGTACCGTAGTACGTGCCCTTCTGAAGACCGCCAACGGCGGTCATCCAGAGGTCGTCCGGCGATGGAGCTGTAGGCGACTGGGAGGAAGTACCAGCCTCTCCCTCTGCTGGCGCACTAGCAGCAGCAGCCTCCTCCTCCTGTAGCCGAACAAACTCGACCTAGAACATGTTTGCTAACGTGTAAGTGTTTGCTAAAGTCTATATTGATATCTATTTTCCTGTTTTCTAAATTATAGTAAATTAATATAAAGAATAGAACGTACATATGCCTGCGTCGCCCTCTCGTCAATGAACTCTCCAGCCCTCCGATGGGTGACCAGGAAGACGGTCACCATGTTCGGGTCATCACCCTTTTTTACCTGTTAAAATATATTATCTATTATTAGTATTAAACATTCTATCGAACTATATGTAAATTAATGTCCGTCATAGGAAACGTACCAGACAACAAAAATGCTCTATCATCAGAATGGAGCCACCACACCACTTAACGGCGCTCGACCGCACCACCTTGGCCTTGTCAGACCGCTCCTGGTACCTGGGCTCGCTGAATCTAGCCTTTATCGCAGTCCACTGCTCTAGCGTGATCCAACCATGGATCGGCTGTCCGGAGCGATCACGAGACTTCTGGTCGTGGATCGCATCACGGATGAGCTTGGCTGCGACGGCAGAAAATTGGCCCTCGATCTTCGCCGTCCGGTGTGGTGGATAGAAATAGGTCATCTACAAGAAGTAAAATAGAAAAGTTGTATAATATACACAAATGATTATTAAAATTTAAAAATAAACAAATTTTTTACCTTGAAGTGGGCGAACCAAAAGGCCTTCCTATCTGCGGGAGCATCTGAGTAGTTAATCCAAGGCCCACCATAGTTCTGCCTCAGAAATACCCCAAGCTGTCTCTGTACTGCAGAAGGCCGATATCTATACAATAATAATTTTTATGAATATATATGTACATATAATCATTTGAGAAATATATATTAATTAATTAACTTACTTCGTAGGCCCGTCCGTCCAAATCTCCATACGCGTCTCGCCCGGGGGAGCGCATGGAGGGTCGCTCTCATCTCCTGCCTGGACAGGATCAGTCTGATCGTCGTCCTCCATATGCTCGGCGTCGGCTCCCCCCATGGAGCCGTCGGTAGGAGGAATGCTGGACGGGGGATCAGGGATGCTGGATGCGGGATCAGGAAGGCTAGACGACGAGGGAGAAGTCGCCAACCTGCTGGAACTGCCCTGTCCCGGTCATGGACCGGGAATAGAACGGTACAATGGCGTACTCGGAGATGAGGATGATGGTACGGAATCTCTATCCCCAGCCCGAGGCTGACGGGACTGCCTAATATAAAATCCTCCGCGTCGTCCAGATGGTCTAGTCATACCTGATAATAACATATGATAATAAAACAAAAAAACATATTTATATGATAGACATCACAGATTTTTGAAAAATATCATAGTCACAGATAAAAGTGTCAATAAAGTGTCACTGAAGTGTCACAGATTTATATGATAGAAGTGTCACTAAAGTGTCAAATATGATGATAAAACAAACGAACAGATTTAATCCTCTTCTGAAAATTTATCTAGTTCGTTTAGCTCATCAACTTCTTCTTCTTCTTCTTCTTCTTCTTCTTCTTCTTCTTCTTCTTCTTCTTCTTCACTTTCATCTGCATCTTCTTCTTCTTCAGATAATTCTACTTCTTCTACACAATTAGATGTGTAATGAGGAACTTCTATCGTGTCCACTTCTATAATATTTGTTACAAGAGGTAGTTCATCCTCTTGATAAGCTATATCGTCAACCTCAAAGGTATTTCTAGCTTTGGTCTTGCATACTGTCCACCAGTCCGACTTTGTTGTTTCCCGTTTAGGATAACTTGTGAAGTACACAAGCTGAGCCTGACTTGATAGGACAAATGGTTCATAGGCTTGATATCGACGCCGATAGTTTATATCAATAAGACCGTGCTTGTCTACTTTCCAACCTTGACCTTCAATCGGATTGAACCAATCACACCTGAATAACACAATCTTAGCAGGCTCTATTCCATAACTATATGTCAGCTCCACGATCTCCCGTAGCACGTCATAGAAATCGTTGACCACATCAACATCTTTGTAGTTCGAAGATCTGATACACAAACAGCGGTTTTTGGTGGAGTCGAGATCCACAAAGTTGTCTCTGATCGGGCAAGTTGTTGACTTGAACCTAAACCCATTAACACAGTAGCTTGGCCATATTTTTGTAGCATAAATTAGTCCCTTGGCTAGCATTCTAATAGACTCATTCTCAAGTCTTGCGTATGGACGATCGACCTAAATACCACGAAAGAAGCAATTAAGCTCATTCTCAATCAAGTGCATATATAGAAAGGTAATTACAGAGTTCTCAAGTCTTACATATGCACTCAACCATGATGGAAAATAATACCTCATTTCTTGTTCTAGTTCTTCTTCTGTTATGTGTGGCCTACCTGACCTCACATCATCATTAAATATGCTGAAAACAACATCGTTCAATTAATGTAATAGTATAATAACCAATACTATTAAAATAATATAGACGTATTAATTACTTACCCCTCCAGTTTCTCTACTTCCTCCTCATCGCAGTTGAGTAATACATACACCTGAGCAGCCCTTAGCTCATCATCGTTCAGATATCTCTTCTTTATTTTACCCGATGGCTTTTCTGGAGCATTGAATACCTTCAGTATTGTATCATTAATTTTATGATCTCCGTCGTCGTTTCTGGAAGCTCTCGTTCTATTAGTTGCAACATGAGGCTTGAAATACATCGAACAAAAGTTTGTAATCTCCTCGAGAACATAGGCTTCACAAATAGAACCCTCGACCCGTGCCTTATTTTTCACCTTTCTTTTTAGGTGATTCAAATATCGTTCGAACGGGTACATCCATCGATATTCGATGGGTCCACCAACACGTGCCTCATAGGATAGATGAATCGGCAAATGCTCCATAGAGTCGAAGAATCCAGAAGGAAACACTCTCTCTAGCTTGCACAGTGTTACCGCAATGTCCTTCTCTTGCTTTTCTAGATGATCAACGAACAATTTCTTAGAACAAAGATCCCTGAAGAATATGCTAAGCTCCGTCAATGGATCCCAAACTGCCTGCGGTAAGAATTTTCAAAATGCAATCGGAATTAACCTCTCCATGAATACGTGACAGTCGTGGCTCTTCATACCCGTCAATTTATTTTTCTTCGGATCGACACTGTTTGCCATGAAATATAAAAGAACAGAATAATTATCGGAGGACCGGACTTTTACTTCACGTTACAAATTCGCTTGTACAAAGAAAGCCTAGGGACGAAAACCTAGGTACAGCAGTCTAAGTACAATTGTTTATTTTAGATTCTGGGAGGTGACGATAGAGGCTCGGGAAGGCGACGGCAGCCCTGCCTTACTCCTTGGACGATCGGTATGCAGCCTTGGCTCCTGTGAAGAGATGGTTGGCGTTGATGAAGAAATGCTCTTCTTGCTCTCCCTCTATTACTCTTCTGGCTTCTCTCTCTCTCGATTAATCTCTGTGTATTCTTCTCTCTGACTATTTGGGGAGCCTCTCTGTATGGGCGTATCTTTCTCTGACCGTATATATTTTACAAGGGAATGATACCTTGCTATTTATAATAGTGGGATCTCCTCATTAGGGTTGCCAATGATTGCCTCTTGGAGATGGCGGCGGCCTGTGGTTTGGTCAATCTAGGCCGTTCGCTTTTGATTGCGACAAATTCGAGCTATTGAGTGTAGATTACACCAAATCCCATCAGCAACTAATGTTGATTGGAATAAATCTTCCTCATAATGGTCTTCCGATATCTGTGAATAAATTAGATTTATTCTCCTGCCACGTGTCCCAGATTTTTGGGATTTGACCCAATCTTTGATTGTAATAAATTTGAGGAATTGATCGGCTTAGGACACGTGTCCTAGGAGCCATTGGGGGAATCTGAACCGCATGACGAGTGAGCCGCATATGATTTTGGGCCGCATATGGTTAGGGCCACGTGTCAGGGCAGCCTGGGTAGTGGCCCTCTCATGGAGATGATCATTGCGAGCCGCATAGGGATACATCCGCCTGAGCCGCATGGAAATGGTCCTCTTGAACCGCATGAGAAGTCTTTGCTCGAGCCGCATGAGGCTGTCTCGGCCTGAGCCGCATAGGACGGCTTCATTCTGAACCGCATGAGATGTCTTTGCTCGAGCCGCATACGAACGCCCACGTGGCAAGGCTACGTGGCATTTTTATGGCTCTCGGGGAATTTGTGTCAGAGATCTCGTTTCTCTTCCCTAGAAGTCTGTCATTATGACAGAGTCATAATTACTTCTTTTTGTGTCAGGGCTGTCACTTTTTCAGAGTTGTCAGCCGTCAAACAATTAATACGAGAGGGTAGAGGAGAGGGCTGTCCCGCCACGTGTCTTCTGAGCCGCATGGGATATCTTGGGCCGCATAGTCCCTTATGTCGTATGACTCTCTGAGCCGCATGGGCTTTCTGAGCCGCATGGGGTTCTTTGGCCGCATAGGTTATTTTCTTTAATATTTTCCATGCTTCTACAAGACCCCCTTCAAAGTTTTTAATTTACAAAATTGAAATACTTTGAATAAGAAGCATGGCTGTGTTCTTCTAGCCGCATATGAAACCCTGACCGCATAGAGATCTTGGCCGCATAGATTGTTCAGCTGCGTAGGTGGTTCAGCCGCAGGGGACTGTTCAGCCGCATAGCTCTTTGCCACGTCATTATTGCCATGTATGGCAATCTTTTGCATTTAAACGTTGTTGATTTGCTGTCAGCTTTAAAGGCCACTTTTTGGTACGGGATCCGAGGGGCGTGGCCTCCATTTTAGGCGGCTCATTTTGATAACCGAAGAGTCGGTCTGCGTGTACGCATGGGGATCGAAACGCTTCACTCTGGTTTATAAATATGGATGACTTTGGCCGGAGGGACTTCTTTACCTTCTCCTTCGTTCACTCTTTTTGTTGTCTCATCTTTCTGATCTTCTTTGTCCGCCCGTCGAAGCAAATGGCTCCTAAGTCTTCCAAAGTCATCTTTGCCGCCGCGAAGGGCAAGAGGGTGACGTCTTCGTCGGCCGTCGAGCCCGAAGCGCCCGAAGTGCCCTCTGATGTTCGTCCTACTTTCAATGGTAAGGGTTGTATTTGAATCTTGAGAACCCATGGCTCTGTTGCATATTTATGCACAAGCCTTCACCCAAGTTGATGGCAGAGCCGCATATGCTGTATGGGCCGCATGACCTTCTCATACCCGAGCCGCATAGAAACTATCCCACGTTTGAATCGCATGAGAAGGATTTAAGTCTCTAGGTAAAAACCGCATAAAGTCTCCTCTGAACGGAGCCGCTTATGTTTCTAGCAGGCTGAACCGCATGGCATTTTGCGCCGTATGAGCTCTTCTGTTAGAACTGCATATATTCATCTGATCCGTATAAGCTATCGAGCTAGAGTCATACGGAACTCCCGTCTGATTTGGGCCGCATGAGACTATGTTGACTCGAACCGCATAGGCTTCCTCGAAACCGCATCTATTGAGACCCAATTGGAATGGAGCCGCATAAGGCTTTGTTGACCCGTACCGCATAGGCTCGTGGGAGCTTCTTTATTCAGTGATATTTTTTTTTGTTTTAACCATCTTTTAATCCTGTTTCTCTTTGTCCCCCTTTTTTTCTTCAGTGAACCTCCCAACCAACCCAGCAGGAGAGCTTCTTGTGGGTTCAGCTCAGTTCGCCGTGGGCATGCGGCTTGATGACTTAATCCGTCGTATAGTGGATCAGCTTCCCACTAATGAACCTAGGGAGAGGGTGGCTGCCATTAATAACCAACCTTTCCATTTTCTTTGTTCAATGATGAATTCGGAGAAGCTAGATGGAGAATATCTGAAACCGGTTTTTCTCTTTGGGGACGCCTTTTCCATAAAGAACTCCCGATTGCTGGATGTTTCAGAGAACTGGGATTTTTCTGTAGACGGAGTAAAGATTCATATCCCCGAGATGGAGCGGCATTATCCTCTCTCATGGTTTAATATGGTACCGTTGGGCAGGACAATGGTGGGCTCGCTGACTCCTACCCAACAGGGAATGTTTGTGAGCAACATCCACTACAACAGGCGCACGGGTTTAGTATATGCGGGCAAGGAATCAGTGAGTCAGACTGTGATGGGGCTGCTCCCTGGCGCTTTTGTAAACACGACTGGCCCTAATTTTACCTTCACTCTAGTTGATACTTTTCTGAATCAGCTCGCTCACAAGGGGTCTTATCCCGTAGGCAGGTTGTTGCTGCTGAACTGGATCAACCCCATTCCCACATGGACTAATTGTAGAAGCATGGAAAATATTAGAATAAAGGCATAAATGGCCCATGCGGTTTTGGGTAGCAAGTCTATGCGGCTCATACTGGAGTTGCCCTATGCGGCCCAAAAGAAGACCCTCAGACTCATGCGGCTCGGGGATGAATGCGGTTCAGCAGGAATATGCGGCTCAATTGACGACACGTGTGACCCCCCCCACAGTTGGCCACTGGGGAAATGGTCTCATTTAATGCTCTGACACGACTCGACGGCTGTCTCTGACATAAAGTATCATAGTGGCTCTGCCATAATGACAGACTCTTCGGGAAAAGAAGAAAATCTCTGACCCGATCTGACAAAAAATCCTAGGTTGCCGCGTGGCAAAAGTCTCATGTGGCTCGGATAGAGAACAGCTTCATGCGGCTCATTGAGGAGTCACTCTAATATGATTAACAAAAATCCGCCATATGCGGTCCACCCATAGCCCGGTCTATGCGGCTCAACACCACGCTAATTCATGCGGCCTACAGAAACTATGCATATGCGGCTCACGGAAAGTTCGTCCCCTGCGGCTCGATGAGGCATTGGCTTATGCGGCTCACGAGTAGTATCCCCCTGCGGTTCAAGTGTTGGTCACCCTATGCGGCCCTGGCAGGATCTTCAATTTAAAAAAACGTGGCACTGAGGATGCAACAGAATCCCAACGAGAATATTCGACATCATCATCATAATTGCCGAGATCAGGGCATATCATTCATCATCAAGTCAATAGGACACGTGGCGAGCAATCAAATATTGGCATAATCAATCACGAAGATTTAAAGCAGTCAGCATTAACTGCTCATAAGATTTGGTGCTATCCGCATTAGTGGCCGAGATTCATTATGATCAGGATCAAGGGCCCAGATAGAATGAAGGAGCGCCGACATTCTAAATAGATAATCATCAGCAAACCCTAATGATCCCACCCCCACTCTTATAAATAGCCAGCATCATTCCCATGTAAAAAAGGTCGGCAACAAAAGAATAAAAAAAAAGAAGAAGAGAGAGATATACACAGAGAGAGCTCCCCCTTTTCTTGATATTCACAGAGAGAGAGAAGCCAGGAGAGCAACCCGAGGAGAGTAAGAAGAGCCTTTCTTCGTCAACGCCGAGCAGATCTTCCCCGAGCCAAGGCTGCATACCGATCGTCCAAGGAGTAAGGCAGAGCGGCCGTCGCTTTCCCGAGCCTCTATCGTCACCCCCCAGAATCAAAAATAAACAATCGTACTTAGTCTGCTGTACCTAGGTTTTCGTCCCTAGGCTTTCTTTGTACGAGCGAGTTTGTATTGTGAGTCTAAGTTCAGTCCTCCGATAATTGTTCTGTTCTTTTACAATCAATGGCAAACACGATGGCGACTCTGCTGGGGACTAACTTCTCCACGGCTGAGGAGTTGGTGATGCAATCGGATGCAGCCAAACTTGGCTCCACACAACAGAAGATGGTCGTCCGCTTCGACCAACAGGCGTTCGAAGAGATGCTCTCTGAAGGCACCGCTGGCCCGGTCCAGAAATGCACCCGCACCACGAAGGCTCGCAAAGAGTGGAGGCCAAAGTCATTTGCTCCTCCCCAAGCCCTCGATGGGATACCCTCGGTCGCTCAAGACGGCGAGAAAGATTCTCCTGCGGCCCCACTTCAGATCGCAGACACCTCTGCTGTCCCCAAGTCCGGCAGAAGAAAATACTATGATGCTGGACTTGCAGGGGCAAAGAGGGTCTCTGCTCAACCTGAACCACAGAGGGGTATTAGCCGCAGAAAGAAAATCCATGCGGCCACAACCGTCAACCACATGAAGAAAACTCATGCGGCCACTTCTGTCAGCCGCATAACTTATGCAGCTACAGTTTCCAACCGCATGGACGAGATTCATGCGGCTAGTAAAGTCAACCGCTTGCAGAGAACCCATGCGGCCACAGATGCCAACCGCATGCGGACAGCCTGCACGGCCGTGACTCCTAACCGCATAAGAACCTGTCCCACAACAGAAGACAGTCGCATGCAGATAGCCTGCACGACACCCAATGCTGGCCGCATAGCGTCTCTACCGCGCTTCTCTCGATCAGTTTTCGACCGACTCTCATGCGGTCCTAACTCTGATCACTTTCTGGATGAAAATCCAGACTCTGTGATACCTAATGTGGACTCTTCCTATTACGCACCCACAAGTGCTAAAAAGAAAAAGTCTAGGGCAGTGCGGGCTCATCAAGTCCAGACAGCTGCCCCAACCTCTGACTATCGGGGCGTCCCGCTGAGTATCACGCGGGCCTCTGACGGAAAGTTGTATAAAACCACTCGAGTCCAGCCCCCGGCGGCAAACGGACAAAGTGGTTCCTCTGACCTGCGTGAAGCTATCCTCCACAAACGCAAGGAAAGAGAAGGAGCCTCAGCGTGCAGAGAGTCCTCACAGGGACGTCACTGCACCCAGATTATCGTCAACTGCTGTTGCAACAACACGGCAGTAACGGAAGACCGGTCATCCGTCTTCCAAAGATTACAACATCCGAGCTCGGAAGACGAGGCACCTCCCGTTGCCTCCTGCAATTCCGCACGGAAAGTCCCCGTAGAGGGGAGAGGGAAGAAGACAAGCATCTCCAGTCCGAAGATATCGGCCACTACAGCTAAGAAATTGTCGGCTAAACGGTTGCCATCCACTGGAGTATACCAACACACCCGTTCAAAGACAAAATCTGCTGCAACAGGAGGCTCATCGTCCCCGGCCCTGGGGGTCGTAGGAGCTGGGGGTAGTACTCCTCCGAACATCCACAATAATCCAATGTTTCAAGGAGACGAACCCCGAGAAATAACCCTCCCATCGGGTACAACAGATGCTGATGTCCCCGAGGACATCCATGATTCTCTAGACGAAGCAAGCTCCGAAGCTGGAAATAGTGTTCCTTCCGAGTCCGAACCTGAAGAGAACATCCCCACATATCCAGATGATTTCTCGACGCATGGGTACGACTCGGAGGGTACATCCTCCACCACTCCCTCCGTCACTCCTCATGTGAAGACGGTATTCATGACAGACAGCAATCAAGGCGGTTCCAGCGATCGCCAGCGCATCGACACGTTGGAGGCCATATTGCATGCCTTGGTCAAGTCTGTAGACAAAATCAAAGCGGCACTGCCTACTCTGCAGGGAGTGACACCTGGCCAGACAAGCACGGGTTCCGCGAACAACATAGATTCAAATTCAGCAGCACCAAACCCGGACAATAATGCTCCCGAGATAACGGCCCCTACCGCGACAGATGAGGCCCGAGAAGTAAGGAGAGAGGTTCAGGAGCTTCGAGCGATGTTCCACGCCCGAGAAAATTCTCAAGACCTCAGAATACGGCAACCATACCCAGCTGAATGGAGGGATGTGCCCTTTCTCCCAAGATATAAGCCGTTCAATATCAACCCATATGATGGTAAGACTTCAGCAAGCCGGTACATCACTTACTTTGAGGTCACTACCGACCATCTGCCCCATGATGACGCCATTCTCACACGGTTATTCATTGGGGCACTGGAAGGAGTCGCCTTTGATTGGTACCGCAACCTGCCAGATAATTGCATCCACTCCTTCGCTGGCTTCAAGCGCTTGTTCTTGGAGAGGTTCTATGAGGTAGGGCAGGACGTCACGATGTCTACCCTCATGGACGTCGTCCAAGGAGAGAAAGAGCTGACAAGGAATTACATTGAGCGATTTCGTCAAACCGCAATGAAGTTACCATCTGGCAACCCGGACTCTTCCTTGATTGAAATTTGCCAGAAGAGACTACTCCCAACAATTAGTCTCTGGATGGGCGAAAGTCAATTCAAGGACTGGAAGGCCTTTATCATCAGCGCTACAAGTGCCGAGGAACGATTGAAGAAAGCTCGCCAACTGGGGTTGCATATCTCAGAGGGAGAGAACAAGGGGAAGCGTCTCAACGCCAGCAACGACAATGGGGGTAGCCCCTCCAACAACCGGGACAACAAAGGCAAGCAGGCCATGGTGACCGATACAGCCCAGAAGCCCGAGCCACAGCCAGCAGACAAACAATGGCCTCAAATCACTTATTCTTTCGAAGACGGCCACGTCAAGCCTATCTTGGACATGCTTATACAAGGAGATAGAATTCAGCTTCCTCCACCAAGGCGGGAACCTCGGCCTGCTGATTTGGAAAATCCGAAGTTCTGCCATTACCACCGCTACGTCCACCATGCTACACACGACTGCTACCAACTGAAGCGGTATATCCAGAACCTCATCGATTCGAACGCTCTGGCTATCGACTTCGAGGAGGTAACCGTAGCAGCCAACATGGTGTCCGTACAATTCGGCAATTTCCCTCCAATAGAGACTCAAGACGGTGTCATACCCATCCCTCTGGCAACGATAGAAATCACTAATCTTCCGCCTACCCGTGATCAAACTCCCGGCCTAGTACCCCTCACCACATCGCGAGGGGAAATCATGTGGGTCCATCCGGACCTAGTCCACGAGGTGACTCAGCCCACTTTACCTTCTAAAAAGAAAAGTGGAAAGGTCAGATCATGCCACACCACCTCGGCAGAGGAGGAGGAAGTCTCAGCCATCACTACTCGATCTGGAGCACAAGCCCAACCAGTAGTCGAGAATCCGACTAATGATCAGCAGCCCACAAACGCTGATACTCCGGAACTGGCTCAGCCTTCGACGACCGACAAGCCTAGGCCGAAGGAGACTCGCTTCGACAAATCCCTCCGAAAGGAGGCACCTCAGGGCTGGAGAGGCCCTACAACTTTGACATCTTGGCGCAATTGGCTAATACACCGGCCAAATTGTCCTTATATGAACTCCTGAGGCTCTCGAAGGATGTCCGTACGGCCCTAAGTGAGGCGCTCCAAAATGCCGATGCATACTTGGCTCAGGTCAACCTCACGGGAGATAATCAGCCTACAGAGCTCCAAAATAGTGCGTGTACAGGTGCAATGCCCAATATCGTCTTCTCTCCGCAGGATATGCTCATCAAAACTAACCTGCACGACCGCCCATTGTACTACACTGGATACATCGGCGACGTAAAGGTAGACCGAATGCACATTGATCCTGGGTCCTCCATAAGCATCATTCCGAAGGGTCTGCTACATAATCTTCGCATCCCAATGCATCGCCTGCCGCCTACAAGCACCGCCATTAGCGGTTTCAATTCGGGCATGAGCTACCCAGTAGGGAAGATTCGTTTGAAATGTCAGATTGGCGATCTCCAATCATAAGTCACCTGCTACGTCATAGATGCCGACACTTCTTACAATATCCTTCTGGGGCGGCCTTGGATACACGATTACATGATCGTGCCTTCCACGCTACACCAGTGCTTCAAATATGTCGATAAGCACGGCTTCGTGAGGACGGAGTTTGCTGATGTCGATCCCTTCAAAGGGGTCGAATCTTATTACTCAGACTCCTGTCTGTACGAAAAATCAAAGAAGCATCTGGTCGAAGAGGAGGTGCAAGCTCACACCAGGGCAACCACAAGATCAGAAGAACCCCTGACGATCCACCTCCAGGCTCGCAAACCGGGAAGTTCTGCACCCCTTACGGCTACTCTGCGTAAGGACGCAATCAGTCTATCGGCGCAAGAAGAGCAGATGAGAATCCGGCTGCCGAGGTCTGGCCAAGTGCCGAGACCCACACCAGGGCCTTTTACCATCAGACTACCGAGAGTCGGTCAGCTCCAGGCGGAGAAACTCAATCCCTCCGACAGGCCACTCACGATACGTCTTCCTAAAAAGGGCCATCACCCCGACGCGAGGTCTGACACTTCCAGCGAACCAGCCACTCCTCGCCCCACGTCAGATGCCAAGCTGGGGGTTGCTAGTCTACCAACAACTCCACGACCTGCTCCCCCGGTCGAGCCTCTGAAGATCAAACTGACTAGGTCGCTCTCCCAGTCTTCATTTATACAGGGGGTGGCCGAAGAAGAACCAGAATTAGCCAAGTATGTGGCTGCCCACTCCGATACCCCTTTCGCGGATGATGTAATCCCTCTCGAGAAGATACCTTATTTTATCAATAAAGGGCTATCTTTGAATTACATCGAGCTCAACAAGCTATGTACAATGTATGCTATGGACCACGGTATAGGCACTCACCTACACACACAAGTGACAAATGTATATACCACAATCCAGCTTACTCCGGCAGAAGACGCTTACCGAATAGTCGAGGGAGGGGACCACCCGATTATCTTCGGCCGGAAAGACGATCCGTACCCCTTCACTATAAAAGAAGTCGATCTTGGGTCAGATACCGGGAGATTGCCTCTATACCTTTATAGTCCCCAGTCCAAATACCTCATGCAGAAACAAGGATATGATCTAGAAACTACACCAGGTTTGAATTACGGTACCGGACGGCGACTACCTTTGAAGCCCCCAGTACCGTCTGGTAAACCACGGGACTACTATAGCAAAACTCGATGTGGACTAGGGTATGTAACTCCCACAATGACTCCAGAGAGTTCAGATGAAGAATGTGATTGGCAGTTACACTCAACCGGGTCACCAACTTCCGACTCAGACACAAGCATTGGGGACATATTCAGACAAGTCCTATCAGTCAACATGGCATTTGCCGATGCTTACGAAGAAGACGAGGACATTCCTGAAATCCTCGAGCTTGAGCCGTGGGCTCAACAGTTAGACGCACAATGGGAAAAGCGGTTCGAGCTAAGAGAACCTCCTACGGAGGATGAAGTCATGCAGGTCAACCTCGGCACCGAATCCTCTCCAAAGCCAATCTTCGTCAGTAAAAGCCTAACAGACGAGGAACGAGAATCACTGCTGGAACTCATCAGAGAATACATTGACGTATTTGCATGGAGTTACGAACACATGCCGGGATTAGATCCCGATATTGCTCTCCATAAACTCAATATACGGCCGGATGCAAAGCCAGTCAAGCAGCAGCAACGGTGCTTCCGCCCGGGCGTCATAGACACGATCAAAGCCGAAGTCAACAAACTGATAGCCAGCGGCTTCATCCGTGAGGAGCAACACCCTGACTGGGTCGCCAATATAGTCCCGGTCCTTAAGAAGAACGGGAAGATCCGAATCTGCATCGACTTCCGTAATCTAAATGAGGCATGTCCGAAAGACGAATTTTCCCTCCCGATCACGGACATCATGATTGACAACACATGCGGCTTCAAACGTATGTCATTCATGGATGGATTCTCGGGATACAATCAAATCAAGATGTCCCTCGACGATGAGAAGCACACATCATTTAGAACACCGATTGGCACATACTGTTACACAGTCATGCCATTCGGTCTAAAGAACGCTGGTGCCACATATCAGCGGGCTATGAGTATCATTTTCAGAGAACATTTGCACAAAATAGTGGAATACTACGTCGACGACATCGCTGTCAAGAGTCACCGTAAGGAGGATCATCTACAAGATCTGAGAACGGTATTCGACCTGATGCGAGCCCACAACCTGAAGATGAACCTTACAAAGTCGTTCTTGGGCGTATCCAGCAGGAAGTTCTTAGGTTTCATCATCACTGCACGCGGTATCCATGTAGACCCTGAGAAAACTAAGGCAATAATGGAGATGGGTCCCCCAAAAAATCTCCGCGAACTTAGAGGCCTCCAAGGGAGGCTAGCCTATATCAGAAGGTTCATTTCCAATCTCTCCGGACGATGCCGGCCGTTCACACACCTCATGAAGAAGGGAGTCTCATTCGTATGGGACGAAGAATGCCAACGCGCTTTCGATGACATCAAAGAATATTTGTCAAATCCTCCAGTCCTGGTGGCCCCGGTCCCTGGAAAACCATTCTTGCTCTATGTACGAGCAATGGAACACTCCCTCGGTGCCCTGCTGGCACAAAATAACGACGCAGGACACGAACAGGCCATATACTACCTCAGCCGAATGATGGTCGGGCCCGAACACCGATACACTGCCGTGGAGAAAGAATGCCTCGCCTTGGTATTCGCCATTCAAAAGACGCGGCATTATGTTACAGAACAAACCATACAAGTGATCTCACGGGTAAATCCCCTTAGGGTCCTCATGACTAAACCAGGGGCGCTCAGCTCTCGCCTCGCTACATGGGCAATACTGCTATCCCCATATCATATGATCTTCGTCCCACAGAAGGCTGTCAAAGGCCAAGCCCTGGCAGACTTTTTGGCGGCCCATCCAGGATCGGGGTTATCCAGAATATATGAGGAAATCCCAGATGAGGTTGCCGATTCTAATACAACCACCCCCGACAACATATGGAGGATGTTCTTCGATGGCGCCTCAAGAACCGGACCCAAGGGAAACATCGTCGTCGGGGTCGGAGTAGTATTGATCTCTCCTACCGGGCTAGTGATCAATCGCGCCTACTCTCTCACGGAACCCTGTTCCAACAATGTGGCCGAATACAACGCTTTGGTCATTGGCCTCCAACTCACAAAGGAGCTGGGTGTAGAATATCTCGAAGCATACGGCGATTCACAATTAATCGTCAATCAGATTCGGGGGTCGTACGAAGTCCGCCATGAAGACATGATCCCCTACCACCAAATAACAATCAACATTATCTCCTCATTCGAGGGATTCTTCATCGAATACGTCCCCAGACTTTAAAATATCGAAGCCGATGCCCTAGCAGGCCTTGCCGCCTCCTTAGCAGTGCCGAACCAAGCGCATCACTCGGTTGAGGTGATAGGCCACGAACTGGTCTGTCCCAAGAACAATATTCAATTCGTAGCGAGCTATTCTGCCCAGACGGTCGACGAAACACCAGACTGGAGACAGCCGTTCATTGACTTCGTCGTATACGATATCCTCCCGGAGAATCCAAGGGAAGCCACCTCCATCAGACGGCGTTCTCTCAGATTCTTCTACGACACAGAGACAAAGATGCTGTACCGACGATCCTACGACGGATTATTACTCCGGTGCTTGTCAAACGCAGAAGCCAAAGAAGTTGTACGAGAAGCTCACGACGGTGTCTGTGGGGCCCATCAGCCTGGCCCTAAGCTACAGGACCGCCTTCGCCGTATGGGCTACTACTGGCCCACGATGGTGGCAGACGCAATAGACTATGCCAAAAAATACAAGGCTTGCCAAGTCCACGCGGACTTCATTCACCAACCATCCGAGTTTCTACATCCAACGGTGGCATCCTGGCCATTCGAAGCATGGGGAATGGATATCATTGGTCCAATCACCCCACCTTCCTCCCGAGGACATCGCTTCATACTTGCGATCACCGACTACTTCTCCAAATGGGCGGAAGCCGTCCCATTCGCAGAAGTTAAGACTTCAAACGTGATCAGCTTCCTTAAGCATCACGTCATCTACCGCTTCGGACTGCCTCGGAGGATCATCCATGACAATGGTCCGCAGTTTGCAAGCCATGCATTCTATCGATTCTGTGACAAACACCGCATTCAGAATGTCGCTTCGACACCATATAACCCGACAACAAACGGGTTGGCAGAGGCATTCAATAAAACAATCATCAAACTCCTCAAGAAGTTTGTCTCCTCCAACAAATGCGACTGGAACGAGAAGCTCGGTGAATGCTTATGGGCTTATCGCACCACGGTTCGAACAGCTACTGGGAATACACCATTCTCTTTAGTATACGGGAGTGAGGCAGTCCTCCCACTGGAAACTCAGATTCCCTCACTCCGCGTCGCCCTCACTTATCAGTTGACAACGGATGATAACTATCGACGCCGATTACAAGAGTTGGAGGCCTTAGACGAAAAGCGCCTCCTAGCCCAGCAAAGGATCGAGCTATACCAAGCACGTATCTCAGGAGCCTTCAACAAGAAGGTTAAAATCAGAACATTCCAAGTGGGCGATCTCGTTTTGGCAGTCCGGAGACCAATGGTCATGACTCACAAGACCGCAGGCAAATTCCAGCCAAAATGGGAAGGTCCATTTGTCATCGAGGCCGTGTTCTCCAACGGCGCCTACCGCCTCGCCAAGCAGAATGGGGACTTGCTTATGTTGCCCGTCAACGGCAAGTTTCTGAAGAAATACTATGTTTAGACAACATTCTCCAAATTATCGAGTCATGTACCCTCTTAGTACCCCTGAACTCGCACCCACCATTCTCCAAATTATCAAGTCATGTACCCTCTTAGTACCCCTGAACTCGCACCCACCATTCTCCAAATTATCGAGTCATGTACCCCCTTAGTACCCCTGAACTCGCACCCACCATTTTCCAAATTATCGAGTCATGTATCCATTGATACCACTGAACCCACATCCACAACATTTCAGATTACCGAGCCATGCACCCGCTGGTGCCACTGAACTCTCATCTCCTCAATATTCTAGAAAATCCAAATTATGTACTTACATTCCGGTCACTCTCTCAGATAGTAAGTCACGTATAATCATACCTCTAAACTTTCTTCCTGAAAGAGATCCTCCCTCATGATCCACTACCCGCGCTCCCAGTGCACAAAAAGGGTAATCGATCCACTAATTTCCGAAACGACCATGTCCTCATTACCTCTGAGTCATTTTCACTTCCACCAAAAACAAACCGCCCCCTCGCATAGAACTTCCATGTCCTCCTACCTCTGAGTAGTTCTATGCACCCCTTCTTCATTGAGCCCACTCCTGCCATGTCCTCATTACCTCTGAGTGGGAAGGCTCCGTCGAAGAAATTACCATATTTGCCATGTCCACATTACCTCTGAGCAAGTATGTTGGTTCCCTTTCAACCTATTATCCGTACCCACAACCGGAGTGCGACAAGGATAATAGGTCCACAAATGTCCTCTGTTGACCACAAATGTCCTCTGTTGACCACAAACGTCCTCTGTTGACCACAAATGTCCTCTGTTGACCACAAATGTCCTCTGTTGACCACAAACGTCCTCTGTTGACCACTATTGATTATAGAAAAGTCTTCCGTGAAGTCTCCCCCTACCATGTTCTCATTACCTCTGAGTAGGAAGATTCTACGATAAAACCCTCATGTTTGCTACGTCTTCATAATCTTGGAGCAAATATGACTGGCTTCCTCCCACCTTATTATTCGTATCCTGAACCAGGGTACGCCAAGGATAATAGGTCCACAAATATTCCTTGCTAAGCTTCTTAGCATAAATCCACCATCCTACTATGCCCCAGGAGCCCAGCTGCTCTACGGCATTCCTTTTCCCAGTACCGAGAACATCCATGACCATTTTGTCGTGGCTGTCCCGGACATCCTGATCAAACTTGTTATCCGTACCTAAAACCAAGGTACGCCCAGGGTAACAAGTCCACAAATAATCCCCCAGCAAGTCTAATTCCATGAACACCACAAGAACAAGAAAGAGAAGATGAGTTGAAACATGCTCATTTATTTCAAAATTCAAAGGAGCTACATCAGTGGGGATCACATCCCTTGCAAATCAAAATATACACATATGAAAAAAAAAAGAGAAGCAGAAGAAGACAGATGGCGGATCACTGTTCCGGGGCACATAGCACCGTAAGGCGGTCCTTTATCAAGGCGACCGACCGCTCAAACCTCTGTTTGGCTCGACGCTCAGCTTCCTGGTTCAACACCGCCGGGTCCTCCAAATGAACGTGGGCCTGCCAGTTATCCTCGAACTTCTTAAAAGATCGCTCCAAGTTGGCAGAAGTTCGAGAAATCCGCTCGGCCTCCCGAGCAATCGACACCTGTTCTGCATGAGCAGCCTCCCGCTCTGACTCTAAGAAGGCCAACTCCTTCTGGAGTGCGAGAATCCGCTCCTTCGTGTCAGCTATTCCACGAGAGGCAGATTCTTCCCGGGCCCTACAAGCCTGACTCCGACGACCCAGTCGGTCATAGGAGACGGAGAACTTGTCAAGATCCCCCTGCACAGCCGGCCCGACGGTCTCTCGAGCGAGTTTGATCCTGTCCCGAGCAGCAACCAGGAAGCCCCGCTCTCGTTCGATCGCAGCAGGCAAACCGGCCTGCCGTACTGCCAGCAGTTGGGTCACAAGCTGGTCAGCCTCTGTCAGCTTAGGCTCCAGGAACGCTGCTAACCCCAGCCCGCCAGGGAGACCCTTCAGAGTGTCAATTTGGCCCCGAGCTCCCCGTAGAGACAGAGAAAAAGGGACCCCCCGTTCTACGGCAGCGTTTATACCCCTCCCTAAGTGGCGATAAAAGCTGTCAACCACATCCTGCGTCACCTCGTCCAGAGCCTCCGAGGAAACCGGTGTCAGCGGGAGTGTGGCTGGTAGCACGAAAGAAGACGCGACAGAATCTGCCGCTCCTGCCACAAGAGAAACCAACTCCGTACGGAAAGACGCTTTAACAGCGGCCAACTCCTCTTCAGCAGCCCGCAGGATTTGGATGCTCGACAAGGTCGAGAAGTCGACTTCCGGAGCCGTGTCAACAGCGGAAGACGAGGCGGAAACCATTGCCAACTCCCTTCCCGTCTGCCCGGAGACGGCAGGAGGCTATTCAACATGAGAAAGAGGAGAAGAACGTCCGGATAATGGCCGATCGAACTCTCTCCGAGAACATCCGCGGCAGGAGGTAAAAGGTCAGGACCTGCAGGGCCAAGGCAACCATGAATCGACTTGACCCGAAGGATATGTTGATAGAGCGAATAAGCCCCTTCGGTAGTCAATATATGGCCTATCTTACCAATGGAGGAGTATGGAGGCTGAGGTTCGTTTACAGCCACCACAGCCTCCTCACCAATAACCTCCGAATCAGGAATCAGAGAGTCGTCCCCGGAAGAAGAGGTACCGAGAACGGTGTCATCCCGCCGAAGCTCAACGACCGCAGGGGCGGGCCCAGAGGAACCTTCGTTCCCCCGAGCTGATGCTTCAGCAACCCGGGAACTTCCAGCCGCCTCCGGGAGAGCCCCAGCAGAAAGGACCGCGGCGCACATATCGTTGATTAAGACAGCAAGGGCGGGATCAACCTCAGAGGCAGTAGATGGTTCAGAAGACTCCGGCCCGTCGGACGCCTACAAAGAAAAGTGATTAAATCATATCTGCGAAAGGAAAGGGAACTACAACAAAGAAACAAATCCAATTTAGCCTTACCTCCGGAGTAGCATCGGTACCGTCATCCCTTTCGGTAATAAGCGATCCACGAGACTTAACGGCAGCTCTCTTCACGAAAAAAGTCGCTCTACTGCCAGAAGATTCGTGCCTGACTCGCTTACGTGAGGAACCAGACACAGCCGGAAGCTGTTCTTCTCTCACTCTTCCACCTTCTGTAGAAAGCAATGGGCCCTCCGCCGGTTCATCAGGGATGGGAAGCGATTGATCTGCTACTTCTTCGCCTCCATCAAAAAGAGAATCTTCGCTATCATCTTCCTCCCCAGCCGACTCGGAAGGTTCTGATTCAGGAAGAGGAGTCTGAAGCGCTAGTTGCTTTCTGGCCTTAGCCCCCTTGGGCTTCTCCTCTAAACTGGTACCCACGATAAAACTGGTACTCGGATCGAAATTAATAGGAGGCTTGTTCGCCATGACATGATACAAAGCAGCCACGTATAAAATTTCCCTTGGCGTCTGAGCATCAGGGACCGAGAAGCTAGCTCGAGTATGATAAGCATCATAATAATTCCATGCCCTGACGCCATCAAGAACACTACCTTCGAAGCCCAAACCAGGATTGGGATGATCAAGGAATAACTGGCTATAACCGAACTGCCGAGAAAACCTACTAGGTAGGTAAGGCTCCAGGTACACCCTATCGCGGTTGCGATAAACCAAATGAGCAGGACGGATGTTACGCAACCAAGTGAGCATATCCGGAGATAGAAAGTGAGGAGGTCCAGTACCATCAAGGTGTACCTTACTCACATCCTCATCAGAAAAAGGAGGAACAGACACAAAAAGGTGACACCCATCTACCCTCGCCAGCGCCCTCCGACAAGCCGGCATAGTATTGTATTCCCAAGACTGGCGATGGCATTTGAAGAGGAAAGCATCTTCATCCGTAGCATCTTCCGCTATCCCGGGTCCCAGCAAAGACTTGTAATGCATCGCCAACCACGCCATCAAGTAATGGAAAGGCAATTCTACGCGCTCAAAATCCAAGGTCTTCTTATGCGCAACAACTTTGGATGAGAAGGTCCGAAGACCGTGGTGGATGCTGCACACCATGGCGGGAAGAAGGGCCAGCCTAACTCCGAACACCAGTTTAACGGCGGGAAGAATAAAATGGCGACCGATCCTCTCGATGGAACCTGCTCCTCCCGAGACGACGCAATTTCGTAACCATATCATCAAAAAGCCAGCCAGAAGCGCCTTCTCTGACATCTGCGTGGTCCCATAGTAAAAGTAGCTGAGAGAGTCAGTTTGGCTCCCAAGTATGTCACTCCTGGACCGCGACTTCTTGACGCCTGACATCAAATCCTTCACCTCCACGTACGTTTTAGGGGTTCGAGGAGTAACTCCACCAGAAGGGTTAACTTTGAAAAGGTAACTAATCCATAATGTGGTGTGGGGAGCGGTCCCTTCGGAGCTATCCGCTGTCTTTATGGCCATCTGGTGACAAGCACTATGGTGGCACAGCAACTCCCGGTATACTGCAACGAAACCTGGGAATCGTCGGTCCAAGTCCTCAAACTCCTCATTCGAAGGGGTATACACCTCGAAAGGCTCATTTCCCCAGGGGAGTTTAGAGACAGTATACATCTCATAAAGAGCAAGCCCCAGCTCCCCTACTGGTGAGAAGAATGTCCCCGTTCGCCAGCTATACATCTCCAAGAGCGCCATGAACAGCGGCTTATTAATAGGGAGCCCGTGACAAGTCCCTCGAACAGCATGATAAAGTCCCACCTCACGCAAGAGTGTTCCGTAGGTCTGCAGGACCCAGGTGGTCAACTGAACCCACATAGAAGTAGGGTTTATCCAGTTCGGCAACGCTATCCTACCAACAGGATAGGACTTCTTACGGACGAGCCGATTCAAGAAGGTGTCAGCCTGAGCAAATAAAAAGTTGGGACCGTATGCATTCATGAAGGAACCCGGGGCCAGACCCATCATATACCGAGGGACAGGATCCTTACCTGGGTACGCTGACCGCATATTCGGATTGTAATGGATGTCGCCCATCAACATCCCCGATTGAGTAGGGGTCAAGTTGCACACCATCTTCCTGTTCAACAGCACCATGTTGAACCACGATAAGGGATAATGGCGTTCCATAAAAGGGATATAGATTGACTCCCCGTCCAAAGAAAAATCCCAGTTCTCGGAAATCTCTAACACTCGAGAGTTTCCTATGATTAGAGCATCTCCAAAGAGGAATAGAGGCTTCAGGTATTTCCCATCCAGCCTCCCAGTGTTCATCATGAAACGAAGGTAATGAAGGGTCTGATTCTCGATGGCGTTCAACCTCTCCAAAGGCTCATCAGCAGGGAACTGATTCAATACATGCTTAATTAAGTCGTCAAGACGCACACCCAAAGCGAATTGATTCGAACCAACCAAAAGTTCCCCAGCAGGGTTCACGGGCAGAGTCACTGAAGACAGGCAAAAGAAACAAGGTCAAAGAAAACAGAAGTATTGGAAAAGATTACTGAAGTCTATGCGGCTCAGGTTGCCACAGCCTCATGCGGCTCATCAGCAGATAGGTCCATGCGGCTCTGCGCGTCATAGCCCCATGCGACTCTGAATTAACCAAGTCCGTACAACTCAGATTCAGAAGGGTTTATAGATTCATGCGGCTAAGCCCGACTCATACAAACTGCTGCGGCTACAAACCATCAAGTTCATGCGGTTCAAAAGTGAGCAACGCTTATACGGCCCAAGTCAAAAACACACATGCGGCACTGATCGAATGTGACAAGCTCATGCGGCCATAATGGGCGAAGTGCTTATGCGGTCACATCGATACGTCTCGTATATGTGGCTTGTGCATAAAGTATGCAACAGAGCCATGGCAGTAGCTAGGGTTTTTCGGAGTGACCCCCTTACCAGCGATGGGCGGGTGAACATCAGGATGGACAGCGCCTACAGCAACCGGCGGAGGAGCGACTACATTCGTCGCCGCAGTCGTCGTAGCAGCAACTGCCTTGCCCTTCGCGGCCTTCGATGCAGCAGATCTCTTGGGAGCCATGGTCAATGGATGAAGAAGGAAAACGAAGAGCGAAGTTGGCAACAAGGAATTCAAGCAAAAAAAGGAGGTAAAGAAATCCCCAAGAGCTAAAAAATTCCTATTTATAGGCGATCCATAAAGTAGAAAGACACCTCGGATTACGCGCCGTCTCCAAAAATAAAGGCGAGAACGCTTCGGTCAAGGCAAAACCGACCCTTGGGATCCTCCCCCAAAAAGGCGGCGTCAAATCAAATCAAAGGCAATTAATGAAGATTTGCTCACGTGGTCAGGGCGCGTGGCAAAGAGCTTATGCGGCCAGAAGAATCTATGCGGCCGAGATGCTAATGCGGCCAGGAAGCTCAGGTAAAACAGAACATCCTATGCGGCATGAACAGGGCCATGCTTCTTATTCAAAGTGTTTCAATTTTACAAATTGAAAACTTTGAAGGGGGTCCTGTAGAAGCATGGAAAATATTAGAATAAAGGCATAAATGGCCCATGCGGTTTTGGGTAGCAAGTCTATGCGGCTCATACTGGAGTTGCCCTATGCGGCCCAAAAGAAGACCCTCAGACTCATGCGGCTCGGGAATGAATGCGGTTCAGCAGGAATATGCGGCTCAATTGACGACACGTGTGACCCCCCCCCCACAGTTGGCCACTGGGGTAATGGTCTCATTTAATGCTCTGACACGACTCGACGGCTGTCTCTGACATAAAGTATCATAGTGGCTCTGCCATAATGACAGACTCTTCGGGAAAAGAAGAAAATCTCTGACCCGATCTGACAAAAAATCCTAGGTTGCCGCGTGGCAAAAGTCTCATGCGGCTCGGATAGAGAACAGCTTCATGCGGCTCATTGAGATAATTAACAAAAATCTGCCATATGCGGTCCACCCATAGCCCGGTCTATGTGGCTCAACACCACGCTAATTCATGCGGCCTACAGAAATTATGCATATGCGGCTCACGGAAAGTTCGTCCCCTGCGGCTCGATGAGGCATTGACTCATGCGGCTCACGAGTAGTATCCCCCTGCGGTTCAAGTGTTGGTCACCCTATGCGGCCCTGGCAGGATCTTCAATTTAAAAAAACGTGGCACTGAAGATGCAACAGAATCCCAACGAGAATATTCGACATCATCATCATAATTGCCGAGATCAGGGCATATCATTCATCATCAAGTCAATAGGACACGTGGCGAGCAATCAAATATTGGCATAATCAATCACGAAGATTTAAAGCAGTCAGCATTAACTGCTCATAAGATTTGGTGCTATCCGCATTAGTGGCCGAGATTCATTATGATCAGGATCAAGGGCCCAGATAGAATGAAGGAGCGCCGATATTCCAAATAGATAATCATCAGCAAACCCTAATGATCCCACCCCAACTCTTATAAATAGCCAGCATCATTCCTATGTAAAAAAGGTCGGCAACAAAAGAATAAAAAAAAAGAAGAAGAGAGAGATATACACAGAGAGAGCTCCCCCTTTTCTTGATATTCACAGAGAGAAAGAAGCCAGGAGAGCAACCCGAGGAGAGTAAGAAGAGCCTTTCTTCGTCAACGCCGAGCAGATCTTCCCCGAGCCAAGGCTGCATACCGATCGTCCAAGGAGTAAGGCAGAGCGGCCGTCGCTTTCCCGAGCCTCTATCGTCACCCCCCAGAATCAAAAATAAACAATCGTACTTAGTCTGCTGTACCTAGGTTTTCGTCCCTAGGCTTTCTTTGTACGAGCGAGTTTGTATTGTGAGTCTAAGTTCAGTCCTCCGATAATTGTTCTGTTCTTTTACAATCAATGGCAAACACTAATCTTACCTCATGGATCTTGAGGAAATATGGGGAATACCTTCGGGAAATTGACCTCTACTACGCCGTCAGGGGCACCTGCTATGGGTTGCCTATTAACAAGCCTTTGTTTATGGCTCTTTTGGAGATATATAATCGGTGTACAGGGACTTTCTTTGCCCCCGGAGGAGAGCTGGGGCTTGCTCTCCATGAGATGCACGCTGTTTCTAGATTACCATGGGGAGGTAAAGCTTTTGAAGCATATACACCGACGAACGAAGAATTCGAAGACCTGGATCGACGATTTCCTGGTTTTGTCGCCGTGTACCAAGAACTATTGTGCCATCATAGCGCCTGCCACCAGATGGCTATCAAGAAAGAAAATAGCTCAGAAGGGAGCGTCCCTCACACCACGGCCTGGGTTTTGTATCTTTTCAAGTTGCGTCCCTCCGGCCAAGTTTCGTCTCGAACTCCTCGAACCCCGGAGGAGGTAAAAGACATGATATTGAAGGTCAAAAGGTCGAGGTCTACCCGTGACCGGTTTGGAAGTCGCACTGACTCCCTCAGTTAATTCCACTATGGTACCCGGGAGATGTCTGATAAAGCGATCTTAGCTGGGTTCTTGATGGTGTGGCTACGCAATTGTGTAGTCTCGGGCGACGCGGGTTCTATGGAAAGGATCAGTCGCCATTTTATTCTTCCTGCTGTGAAATTGGTCTTTAAGGTAAGACTGGCGCTCCTTCCGGCCATGGTGTGTAGCATACACCACGGCCTTCATGCCTTTTCATCCAAAGTCATTGCTCGTGATGTGTCTATGGACTTTGAACGGATAGAACTACCATACCACTACCTCATGGGGTGGTTATTGATGCACTATCGGTCATTGATGAGGCAAGGAACTGATGAAAATGTCACCGATGATGACGCCTTCCTTTTTCGGTATCGTCATCAGCCTTGGGAGCACGATACCATGCCGGTCTGCCGGAGGGCGTTGGCAAGGGTTGATGGGCCTGAATTCTTCGTATCTCTCTCTGAATTCACCCCTAGAGAAGTGAGGAGGGTACACATTGACGGCGTTGATCCTCCCCAACTTTTATCTGAGAAGATGCTTCTTTGGTTACGCAACATCCGCCCCGCGCACCTGGTGTATCGTTACCGGAATAAAGTATACCTGGAGCCTTATCTGCCCAGTAGATTTTCCCGTCAATTTGGGTATAGTCAATTGTTCCTGGATCACCCTAGCGCTTGCTTGGGCTTTGAAGGCAGTGTACTCGATGGCGTCCGGGCTTGGCATTATTATAATGCGGCCCATACCCGGGCCAGCTTCTCAGTCCCTGATGCCAAAGTGGCAGGGGATATCTTGTATATAGCGGCCCTTTATCATGTTGCGGCGAGCAAGCCTCCTGTCGGTTTTGATATGAATACTAGCTTCATCGCTGGAACCGGTTTGGCTGAGAAGCCAGAGGGGTCCAAGAAAAGGAAGTGGGGGGCGAACAGGGTTCCTGTGCCGGATTCAGAGTCCACTAGGGCGGATGAGGAAGATGACGAACAAGATACCGATGATTCATCTCATTCTTCGGACGAGAAAGTTGGGAATCAACCCCCTGTCGTGCCGGCTGAAAGGACTGCGGGCCAACCGTCTACTTGGTCTGACGCGGTGGTGGAGGATCAACCATCTGCGGTACCTGGCCCTTCGCATAAATGAAGCAGGCGCGTGACTATCGTTGATGACCGAACCTATTCCACGAAGCACGCTGCGGTAAGACGTCGCAGGCTGTTTGTTGATGATGTGGACGTTGTTCCTGAGGTGATTTGGGCTTCGGCTGTTCGCTTTCTTCTTCTTTCATGTTATGGCCTAATCATTTGTTTCTTTTGCTCTTTATAGGCGTCGGATGAGCTCGCTCCTCAGGACCCGATTATCGAGGCTGACCCGGTCCTGTCTCATTTAGTCAGTGATGTGTGCACTGCTACCGTTGCTGCTGGGGTGCTTCCGGTTGCGGTTGAGGATTCCCACCTTGCTGGGACCTCAACCTAGGGGGATGGGGGCTTTACCGCACCCGTCCCTGAGACATCCGAACCCCAACATGATGACTTTGTGGGTGGAGAAACTACGCCGGCTGTGAACGAGCCGTCGCCCCCACGCTCTTCCCCTGGTAATACAAATCAAACCATAGCTTGTGAATGAGCCTATGTATTCCGTCATCTTATCTTTCAGATTATGTCGACTAATGGTTGCTTTGGATGTTCAGATCCCAACCCTTCATTACCAGTAATGGATATTGCTGGATTGAACCCTACCGGAGAGGGCCTGACAGGACCTCCCTGTATCGAGGGACCTTCGTCTGGGTCGAGCTCGGGGTCCCAGGTAGCAGCGCAGCTGGGACAAGGAACGATGCCCCCTGTGTCCTCCTATGCGGATGTAGTTTCGGGGGTCAACCTTTCCTTCTTGCCGAGCATCCAGGCTCTTCGGGCGGCAGAAGAGGAGTTAGCCACCATTCAAGCATCTTTCGTGCAGAATTTGCTTCTTTGGTGGCGGGTACAGTAACTTCTTAAGCCGCTCCTTCGGTACCATCTGCCACTCTCCCTCTGACGACATCCTCTACAGAGGTCTTGGATGACGCGTTACAGGACGTGGTTGCCAGTTTCCATCGCCACCTGAAGAGGGGGATCGAGGCAGCAGTGGAAAGGGGGACTCCCTTTACTCTGGCCCGTCGATGTGCCGGTGGCCAGATTAGTATCCTTAAGACACTCCCTGGTGGAGGAGAACTGGTTGCGCTTCTGGAGCCTAAGCTATTAGAAGCTGATCGTCTCGTGGCCCAGTTTCGTATGTTGCAACAGACTGATTTACCGGCAGTCATAAATCAAGAGCGTAACTTTCTCATTACCGCGGTGGAGAAGGTGATGGCTGCCCGGGAATCGCTCAAGCCGACTATATTGAAGGACCGCCGGGATTTGATCTGGTTGCACGATCAGTGGAGCCGTCGGGCTGACGATTGTGCGGCTCGGGAAGCGGCTGCCTCTCGCGGGGTGACCGACACTCGGGAACAAATCCTCGAACTCCAGAGAAAGTTGGTCTTCTTGGAGTCCGAGCTGGAGGCTGCTTGTACTGAAAAAGGAATTGCCATCCAGGAAGCTGAAAAGCTTAGCAGGGCCTCCGCCAATCTAGAACTTGCCTTGAACAAGATAGAGACTAACTGGCAGGCCTATATGTATCTGAATGATGCGGAGCAACTATCCCAAGAGGCCGAACGCGGAGCTAAATAGAGGCTTGAGCGAGGGACTGTCTTAGTGAGAGATCGGCTCATGGAATTGTGCAATGCCGAACTGTAGTTGGCCTTTTTCTTCTTGTTTTGTTTCTGTTTTCTTTCTTTCTGAAGGGGACGTGATCCCGGAATATGTAATACTTTTTTCTTCCTTCAAAATAAAGAGTACTTTCAATTCTACCCTTCATTTGTATTGCTTGCTGCGCCTATGATATTGTGGTGATGTTCTCCCCCGCATAGGGGATACATTTGTGGACCTGTTACCTATGGCATACCTTAGTTTTAGGTACAGATAATAAGCTTTGGTCAGGATACCTGAAACAGCCATGGCAAAGTGGTCGTGGGTGCTCTTGGTATTGGGAAAAGGAATGCCGTAGAGCAGCTGGGCTCCTAGGGCATGATGAGATGGTATGTTTGTGCTAAGAAACTTAGCTGAGGATATTTGTGGGTCTATTATCCTTGGCGTACCCTGGTTTAAGATACGAATAATAGGATGAAGGGGAACCAACGTACTTGCTCAGAGGTAATGAGGATATGGCAAGCAGGAAAGTTTTTTTTAGACGTAGAGTTTTCCTACTCAGAGGTAATGAGTACATGGCAGAAGTGAACTCGACGGAGGGTATTGGTGGTCAACAGAGGACATTTGTGGTCAATAGAGGACATTTGTGGTCAACAGAGGACATTTGTGGGCCTATTACCCTTGGTGTACTCCGGTTGTGGGTATAGATAATAGGTCTAAAGGGGATCATCATACTTACTCAGAGGTAATGAGGACATAGCAAGTATGAAGGTTTCTTCGACGGAGCCTTCCCATTCAGAGGTAATGAGGACATGACAGGAGTGGGCTCAATGAAGAAGGGCACATAGAATGACTCAGAGGTAATGAGGACATGGAAGTTCTATGTAAGGGGTGATTTATTTTTGGCGGAAGTGGAACGACTCAGAGGTAATGAGGACATGGCCGTTTTGGAAATTTGTGGATCGATTACCCTTTTTTGTGCACTGAAAGTGCGGGTATTGGATCATGGGAGAGGATCTCCTCCAGGAAGGAAGTTCAGAGGTATGATCATACATAACTTTCCATCTGAAAGAGTGACCGGGATGTGAGTTCAGAGGCACCAGCGGGTACATGACTCGAGAATCTGGAGAATGGTGAGCGTGAGTTCAGCGGTACCAGCGGGTACATGACTCAAAAATCTGACAAACTATGAGGGTGAGTTCAGTGGTATCAGCGGATACATGACTCGAAAATCTGGAAAATTATGGGGTGAGTTCAGTGGTACCAGCGGGTACGTGACTCAATGATCTGGAAAATTATGTTTAGACATAATATTTCTTCAGGAACTTGCCGTTGACGGGCAACATAAGCAAGTCTCCGTTTTGCTTAGCGAGGCGGTAAGCACCATTGGAGAACACGGCCTCGATGACAAATGGACCTTCCCATTTTGGCTGGAACTTGCCGGCGGTCTTGTGAGTCATGACCATTGGCCTCCGGACTGCCAGAACAAGATTGCCCACTTGGAATGTTCTGATTTTGACCTTCTTGTTGAAGGCTCCTGAGATGCGTGCTTGGTATAGCTCGATCCTTTGCTGAGCCAGGAGGTGCTTTTCATCTAAGGCCTCCAACTCTTGTAGTCGACGTTGGTAGTTGTCATCCGTCGTTAATTGATAAGTGAGGGCGACACGGAGTGAGGGTATTTGAGTCTCTAATGGGAGAACTGCCTCACTCCCGTATACTAGGAAGAATGGTGTATTCCCGGTGGCTGTTCGAACTGTGGTGCGATAAGCCCATAAGCATTCGCCGAGCTTCTCGTTCCAGTCACGTTTGTTGGAGGAGACAAACTTCTTGAGGAGTTTGATGATTGTTTTGTTGAATACCTCTGCCAACCCGTTCGCTGTCGGGTTGTACGGTGTCGAAGCGACATTCTGAATACGGTGCTTATCGCAAAACCGATAGAATGCGTGGCTTACAAACTGCGGACCATTATCATGGATGATCCTTCGGGGCAGTCCAAAGCGGTAGATGACGTGATGCTTAAGGAAGTTGATCACGTTTGAAGTCTTAACTTCTGCGAGTGAGACAGCTTTCGCCCATTTGGAGAAGTAATCAGTGATCGCAAGTATGAAGCGATGTCCTCGGGAGAAAGGTGGGGTGATTGGACCAATGATATCCATTTCCCATGCTTCGAATGGCCAGGACGCCACTGTCGGATGTAGAAACTCGGATGGTTGGTGAATGAAGTCCGCGTGGACTTGGCAGGCTTTGTATTTTCTAGCATAATCTATCACATCTGCCACCATTGTGGGCCAATAGTAACCCATTCGGCGAAGGCGTTCTTGCAGTTTTGGGCCGGGCTGGTGGGCCCCGCAGACACTGTCATGAGCTTCTCGTACGGCTTCTTTGGCTTCTACATTTGACAGACACCGAAGCAGTAATCCATCGTAGGAGCGGCGAAACAGCATTTTCGTCTCTGTATCTTAGAAGAATCTGAGAGAACGCCGTCTGATGGAAGTGGCTTCCTTTGAGTTCTCGGGCAGGATGTCGTAGACGACTAAGTCGATGAATGGTTCTCTCCAATCTGGGGCATCATCGATCGTGTGGGCAGAATAACTCGCCACGAATTGCATATTGTTCTTGGGACAGACCAGTTCATGGCCTATCACATCTACGGATTGGCGATCATAGTTCGGAACTGCTAGGGAAGCGACAAGACCAGCTAGGGCATCAGCTTCGATATTTCGGAGTCTGGGGACATGTTCGATGAAGAACCCCTCGAATGACGAGATGATGTCAATCGCTATTTGGTGATAAGGGATCATGTCTTCGTGGCGGACCTCGTATGAGCCCCGGATCTGATTGACGATTAGTTGGGAGTCGCCGTATGCTTCAAGGTATTCTACCCCCAGCTCTCTTGCAAGTTGGAGGCCAATGACCAGAGCGTTGTACTCGGCCACATTGTTAGAGCAGGGCTCTTTGAGGGAATAAGCGCGGTTAATCACCAATCCGGAAGGGGGGACCAGCACTACCCCGACTCCGACGACTATATTGCCTTTAGGTCCGGTCCTCGAAGCACCGTCGAAGAACATTCGCCATATAGCCTCGTGAGAGATTGCATGCGAGTCGGCGACCTCATCTGGGATCTCTTCATATATTTTGGAGGACTCCGAGCCTGGGTGAGCTGCTAAGAAGTCTGCCAGGGCTTGACCTTTGACTGCCTTTTGGGGGGCGAAGATCATATGATAAGGGGACAACAATATTACCCATGTAGCGAGGCGAGAGCTGAGTGCCCCTGGTTTAGTCATGAGGACCCTGAGAGGGTTGACTCGTGAGATCACATGTATCGTTTGTCCGGTGACATAGTACCGCATTTTCTGAATGGCGAACACCAGGGCGAGGCATTCCTTCTCTACAGCGGTGTATCGGTGCTCTGGCCCAATCATCATTCGGCTGAGGTAATATATGGCTTGCTCATGGCCTGCGTCGTTGTTTTGTGCCAGCAGAGCCCCGAGGGAATGTTCCATTGCTCGTACATAGAGCAGGAATGGTTTTCCAGAAACCGGGGCCACGAGGACTGGAGGGTTCGACAAATATTCTTTGATGCTGTCGAAGGCGCGCTGGCATTCTTCATCCCATACGAATGAGATGCCTTTCTTCATGAGATGGGTGAATAGTCGACATCGCCCGGAGAGGTTGGAAATGAACCTCCTGATGTAAGCTAGCCTCCCTTGGAGGCCTCTGAGTTCGCAAAGATTTCTCGGGGGACCCATCTCCATGATTGCTTTCGTCTTCTCAGGGTCTACATGGATACCATGTGCAGTGATGATGAAGCCCAAGAACTTCCCGCTGGATACGCCCAGAAAGGACTTCGTAGGGTTCATTTTCAAATTGTGCGCTCGTATTAGGTCGAATACCGTCCTTAGATCCTGCAGGTGGTCTCCCTTGCAGCGACTCTTAACGGCTATATCGTCAACATAGCACTCCACTGTCTTGCGTAAGTGGTCTCTGAAGATGATGCTCATGGCTCTTTGATAGGTGGCGCCAGCATTCTTCAAACCGAAAGGCATGACTGTGTAGCAGTACGTGCCAATTGGCGTTCGGAATGATGTATGCTTTTCGTCATCAGGAGACATTTTGATTTGGTTGTACCCCGAAAAGCCATCCATGAATGACATACGTTCAAAGCCGCAGGTATTGTCGATCTTGATGTCTGTGATAGGAAGGGAAAATTCATCTTTGGGGCACGCCTCATTCAGATTGCGAAAGTCGATGCAGATTCGAATTTTTCCATTCTTCTTGAGGATGGGTACTATATTGGCGACCCAATCGGGATGTTGCTCCTCACGAATGAAGCTCTTGGCTATCAGTTTGTTGACTTCGGCTTCGATCGCGTCCATGATGCCTGGGCGGAAGCGTCGCTGTTGTTGCTTGACTGGCTTCGCATCTGGCCGAATGTTGAGTTTGTGAAGAGTAATGTCGGGATTTAACCCTGGCATGTCTTCATAGCTCCAGGCGAACACATCAATGTATTCTCTGACAAGTTCTAGCAGCGACTCCCGTTCTTCGTCTGCTAGGCTTTTACTGACGAAAATTGGTTTTGGAGAAGATTCGCTGCCGAGATCCACTTGTATGACCTCATCTTCAGTAGGAGGTTCTCTTTGTTCGAACCGTTTTTCCCATTGTGCGTCCAATTGCTGGGCCCACGGTTCTAGCTCGAGGATTTCGGGGATGTCTTCGTCTTCATCGTAAGCGTCGGCGAATGCCATGTTGACTGTCATGACTTGTCTGAACACATCTCTGATGCTGGTATCCGAGTCAGAAGTTGGTGACCCGGTTGAATGTGACTGCCAGTCGCATTCTTCATCTGAACTCTCAGGGGTCGTGGTAGACGTTACATATCCTAACCCGCATCGAGTTTTGTTATAGTAGTCCCGTGGTTTGCCCGCCGGGACTGGCGGCTTCAAAGGTAATCGTCGCCCAGTGCCGTAGTTCAAACCTGGCGTCCTCTCCAGATCATACCCATATTTCTGCATAAGATATTTGGATTGAGGGCTATAGAGATACAGAGGCAGTCTTCCGGCATCTGACCCGAGGTCGGCTTCCTCTATGGTGAAGGGATGCGGGTTGTTCGTCCGGCCGAAGATGATTGGATGGTCCCCTCCCTCGATTATTCGGTAAGCGTCTTCTACTGGAGTAAGCTGGATCGCAGTGTACACATTTGTCACTTGTGTGTGTAGGTGAGTGCCTATACCGTGTTCCATAGCATACATTGTACATAGCTTATTGAGCTCGGTGTAGTTCAAAGATAACCCTTTATTGATGAAGTAAGGTGTCTTTTCTAGGGGGATTACATCATCAGCGAAGGGAATATCAGTGCGGGCAGCCACATACTTGGCAAACTCTGGTTCCTCTTCGGCTACCCCCTGTGTGAATGAAGACTGAGAGGACGTCCTGGGAAGCTTGATTGTCAGTAGTTCAGTTGATGGAGCAGAGTGTGGAGTCGTTGGCAGACTAGCGACCCCCAGTTTGGGATTTGATGTGGAGCGAGGAGTGGCCGGTTCGCTAGAAGTGTCAGACCTCGCATCGGGGTGACGACCCTTCTTGGGAAGGCGTATCGTCAGTGGTTTATCGGAGGGATTGAGCTTCTCCGTTTGAGGCTGACCGACTCTCGGCAGTCTGATTGTCAGTGGCCCCGTTGTGGGTCTCGGCACTTGGCTGGACCTTGGCAGCCAGATTATCATCTGCTCTTTCTGCACCGAGAGGCTGATCGCGTCCTTCTGCAGAGTGGCAGTAAGGGGTACGGACCTTCCCGGTTTGCGAGCTTGGAGGTGGATTGTCAGAGGCTCTTCTGATCCTGTGGCCGTTTCGGTACCAGCTTGTTCATTTCCTTCATCAAGGTGCCTCTTCGATTTTTTGTATAGGCAGGAGTCCGAGTAGTAAGATTCGACGCCTTTGAAGGGATCAATGTCAGCAAATTCCGTCTTTACGAAGCCGTGTTTGTCGACATATTTGAAGCACTGGTGTAGCGTGGAAGGCACGATCATGTAATCGTGTATCCATGGGCGCCCCAAGAGGATGTTGTAAGAAGTGTCTGCATCTATGACGTAGCAGGTGACTTCGGATTGGAGGTCGCCAATTTGACACTTCAGACGAATTTTTTCAATAGGGTAGCTCCTGCCCGAATTGAAACCGCTGATGGCGGTGCTTGTAGGCGTCAGGCGATGCATTGGGATGCGGAGATGATGTAGCAGACCCTTCGAGATGATGCTTATGGAAGAGCCAGGATCTATGTGCATCCGATCCACCTTCACGTCGCCGATGTATCCCGTGTAGTATAGCGGGCGATCGTGTAGGTTGGTTTTGATGAGCATGTCCTGCGGAGTGAAGACGATGTTGGGCATTGCTCCCGTGCATGTACTGTCTTGGAGATCCACGGGTGAGTCCTCCCCGGTGAGGTTGGATTGAGCCAGATAGACATCGGTATTTTGGAGTGCTTCGCTTAATACAATATGAACGTCCTTGGAGAGTCTTAGGAGTTCGTACAGTGACAACTTGGCCGGTGTGTTAGCCAATTGTGATAAGATGTCAAAGTTGTAGGGCCTCTCTAGCCCTTGGGCTGCCTCTTTTCGGAGGAATTTGTCGAAGCGAGTCTCCCTCGGCCTAGGCTTGTCGGTCGTCGAAGGCTGAGCCGATCCCGGAGCCTCAGTTGTAGTGGGTTGATGATTTTCAGCTGGATTGTCAACCATAGGTTGGGATTGCGCTCCGGACCGCGTGACGATGGCTGTAGCTTCCTCGTTGTCTGCCGAGATTGTGTGGCAGGTCCTGACTTTTCCACTTTTCTTCTTGTCGGTGGAAGATGGTGTGGGCCGAGTCACTTCTGACACCAAATCTGGATGGATCCACATGACCTTCCCTCGTGATGTGGTGAGGGGTACTAGACCGGCAGCCTGATCTCGGGGAGGTGGAAGATTGGTAATCTCCATTGTCGCTAGAGGGACGGGGACCACCCCATCTTGAGTCTCCGTCGGAGGAAAGCTGCCGAATTGTACGGACACCATATTGGCCGCCACGGTTACCTCTTCGAAATCGATGGCCAGAGCGTTCGAATCGATGAGGTTTTGTATGTACCGTTTCAGCTGGTAGCAATCGTGTGCAGCATGATGGACATAGCGATGATAATGGCAGTACTTTGGATTCTCCATCTCTGCCGGCCGCGGTTCCTGTCTTGGTGGAGGAAGTTGAATCCTGTCCCCTTGTATGAGCATGTCCAAGATGGGCTTGACGTGACCGTCTTCGAAGGAGTAAGTGATTTACGGCCATTGTTTGTCTGCTGGCTTCGACTTAGGTTTTTGTGCTGTATCGGCCACCATGGCCTGCTTTCCCTTGCTGTCCCGATTGTTAGAGGGGCTACCCCCATTATCGTTGTTGGGACGCTTGCCCTTGTTTTCTCCTTCCGAGATGTACAATCCCAGTTGGCGAGCCTTCTTCAGTCGTTCTTCAGCGCTTGTGGCGCTGATGATGAACGTCTTCCAATCTTTGAATTGACTTTCGCCCATCCAGAGACTGATCGTTGGAAGCAGTCTCTTTTGGCAAATTTCAATTAAAGAGGAATCTGGATTTTCGGAGGGCAGCTTCATGGCAGTTTGGCGGAACCGCTCAATATAGTTCCTTGTCAGCTCCTTCTCCCCTTGGACGACGTCCATGAGGGTGGACATGGTGACATCCTGCCCTACTTCGTAGAATCTCTCCAAGAACATGCGCTTGAAGCCGACGAAGGAGTGGATGCAGTTGTCCGGCAGATTGCGATACCAGTCGAAGACGACTCCTTCCAATGCCCCAATGAATAATCGCATGAGGATAGCATCATCATGGGGCAGATGGTCGGTGGTGACCTGGAAGTAAGTGATGTACCGACTTGCTGAGGTCTTGCCATCATAGGGGTTGATATTGAACGGCTTATATCTTGGTGGGAATGGAACATCCCTCCATTCAGCAGGGTATGTGTCACGCCCCAGTACCGAAATACGGAGACGGACTAGGCCAGCTACTCCATATGAGGTACGTAACGTCATACGGCGATCGTGGCTGTCGAGAGACTAGGGGGTACATGCTACAATCAAGTCTCCTATGGTCCCACAGAGTTATATGTCTCAATCACTCAAACCACATCAGCAATTAAATGAACATTAAAGATAAAGCAGTAAGGCGTCCCCGACGCTTCATCAAAATGATCATGAGAGAATAGCTTTATAATTTAGCTATTTCAGAGAGTCAGGAGTATAAAATTATACACAGCTGCAGTCTGTTTAGTTACAATTATGTGCTGACACAAAATATTGAGTAATCCGGCTAACAGGTGCCGGTGGCTAAACGCCGCAAATGTATAAGCAGGAGTGGTGGAGAAGAAACCCACTCGAGTCCTCGAACCGCCATGCTCCTAGTATGCACCATGGATGTCAGGGAGGAAGATCGTGTCCTCTAGCTCTGCTACGAGATCTGGCCAAACAAAACCAGCGGGGTCAGTCCCGAATAGCAAGTACCGCCAAAGGGGCACAAGAGTTAAGATTAAAAACCCAGTTAATAGAATGATTGATAATAGTAATACTTATGCTACTATTATAGGGTAGCGCAATATCTTCGAACCCATATGGCACCCTTACAACCAAACAAGGACAAAAGGTGCCGCATGGAGTCGGGACGTGTCGTACTCTATAACATTCACATAAGTTAAAAGGTATAAACAATAAAATCTCCTGATTGTGACTTCGGTCGATAGCCTATCACGGCACAATAACCAACCCAACAATCAAACAAGAACATGGGTTGGATCATTTACCATGATAGACCATGTTCCTCAGTCATTCACAGAAGTAGCACTTCACAACCAGAATATGTCTTCCATTCATAACTTCGGTCCACAGCCTATCATAGTACGATAACCAACCCAACAATCAAACAAGAACATGGGTTGGATCACGTACCATGACAGTCCGCTTCCCTCAGTTATTCATGGAAGGTAATAGGATACAAGTAAGTCGTTTTCACGGCCAATCAAGTCTACGAGTTTCTAGTGGGACGAGGTTATCCTCGCGTCATGTTATTCGAAAATCCTCAGATCGTATCTTTCCAGCAAGGCTAGCCCATCCAGGGGTTCGCGTAGACATGTGTTATTGAGCACAGGTCCCTCGTAAGGCCACCTTGCCAAAACATATATTATATAGCAGGAATTAATCGGATACAGTCATCCACTCGTTACAGATGACACAGTATCCGTGGAGACCAGCCGGCGCGTCAAGACAATATTTTAAGGCGGCTGGTGTAACACGATCTCGGGATTCTGCCCTCCCCATGCATCTAGTATATTTAGTTGCCTAGTTTAACCCTAGGTGAAATCTCGGACTCACATGCTGTGGCCTGCATGATTATCCACCTAAAGTCATACTTTAGTACGAGTACCCCAAAGAGGATCCATGTCAATCAGTATATCGACATGTGCTACCCTCCTTAGTGTAATGCATCATTGCAAATACGCCACGTGGAGTTACGAGTCATTTGTCGAGCATGAACGAGAACTGGGACATTCAGGTACATGTATCAGGTAGGAACTCTTTGTTCTCCAAGGGGTGAAAAGTCACGCAGGCTCACTCAAGGCAGCGTGCGTGAAAAGTCACGCAGGCTCAAGAAGAGAGCTGCGTGAAAAGTCACGCAGGCTCAAGGAGAGAGCTGCGTGAAAAGTCACGCAGGCTCAAGGGGAGAGCTGCGTGAAAAGTCACGTAGACTCAAGGAGAGAGCTGCGTGAAAAGTCACGCAGGCTCAAGGAGAGAGCTGCGTGAAAAGTCACGCAGGCTCAAGGAGAGAGCTGCGTGAAAAGTCACGCAGACTCAAGGGAAGAGCTGCGTGAAAAGTCACGCAGGCTCACTCAAGGCAGCGTGCGTGAAAAGTCACGCAGGCTCAAGAGGAGAGCTACGTGAAAAGTCACGCAGGCTCAAGGAGAGAGCTGCATGAAAAGTCACGCAGGCTCAAGGAGAGAGCTGCGTGAAAAGTCACGCAGGCTCAAGGAGAGAGCTGCGTGAAAAGTCATGCAGACTCAAGGGAAGAGCTGCGTGAAAAGTCACGCAGGCTCAAGGAGAGAGCTGCGTGAAAAGTCACGCAGACTCAAGGGGAGAGCTGCGTGAAAAGTCACGCAGGCTCAAGGAGAGAGCTGCGTGAAAAGTCACGCAGACTCAAGGGGAGAGCTGCGTGAAAAGTCACGCAGGCTCACTCAAGGCAGCGTGCGTAAAAAGTCACGCAGGCTCAAGGAGAGAGACACGCTTCCAACAGGAAGCATGCTCAAACAGAAGCACACTGCTCACTATTTTCTCCAAATAGCAAGAACACCATGGCTGAACCCAAAGCTTCAAAGCATCATAACTTGGCCATCCGAACTCCAAATCCAGATTTCCAAGGTTCCAACTTGGGTGAAACTGAATGCTCTTCCACATGGAAGCATCAAAAACCTATAAAATCCAACTAAAGTAGATCAAACCATGCAAAATCCGAAAATGATTAAAACTTAGATCTACAAAAATCAAAGCTTCAAAATGGAAATTTCCAAGTTCTAAACTAGTATAGATTGAGGAGAAGAACATGTTTTGACAAATAATTTTGTAAGAAATCATTAACAAAATATAAATCCATCTCTTGAGCAAGTTGGCACTTGCCTTGGTTGGTGGAGGAAATAAATGAGAGGAATAATGAGAGGAGAGAGAAGGGGATGAGTTATATATAAAGATCTTGGACCCTTGGGTTCATGATGAACCAAAGGGTTCAAGATGAACCATTGGTGAGCCAAGAATAGGTACCCAAATGAGCCAAAACTGTAGGCCCAAATGCAGAAAATAAATTAGGAAATAATATTTTATCGAATATTTTTGGGAAATGCATGAAGAAATACTGCACAATAAATATAGTATAAATACAAGATAAATACAAATTACCGGTTTACGTATTAAAATACGTATTCCAGGATCGGGGAGTGACATCTCTACCCTTCTTAGAAAAATTTTGTCCTCGGAATTCCAGCCAAGACAGGATAGTGAAATCTGGACAAGCAAGGCACAATTATATACAAGTTAACTATCATAGCAGTTATTATCATACATCACAAAGTACAAAACAAGCAGGTGCAGATAAGCATGGAATCGTGTCAATAAGGTGCAAAAATATACCTTATTAGTCAAACAAATGCGGATACCGAAATCTGATCTCGTCCTCGCGCTCCCAGGTTGACTCTCCCGAAGAGTGATGGTTCCAAGAAACACGGACAAGGCTTATCGTCCGATTCTTGAGTACCTTCTCTCGTCGGTCCAAAATAGACACGGATTGTTCCTCGTAAGTTAGGTCGGTACCAACGACTAACTCAGAATGATCGAGGACATGACTCGGATCTGGGACATACCCACGTAATTGGGACACATGAAACACATCATGTATGCCAGTTAACGAAGGCGGAAGGGCAAGTCGATAAGCCACATCGCCTACCCGAGCGAGAATCTTAAAAGGACCAACGTATCTTGGACAAAGCTTTCCTCGGGTTCCAAATCTGATGATACCCCGAGTAGACGAAATCCGCAGAAACACTTGGTCGCCAACTCTGAACTCTAGAGGCCTACGATGCTGGTCTGCCCAATGACTATGTCGGTCCTGTGCAACTCGAAGGCGCTCTCTCACCAACTTAACTATCTCCACAGTCTACGTGATCATCTCTGGTCCCAACAACTTCCGTTCTCCGACGTCGTCCCATGCCAAAGGGGACCTGCACTTCCTTCCGTATAATGCTTCGAACGGGGCCATCTGAATGCTAGCCTGATAGCTGTTGTTATAGGAGAACTCCACTAAATGAAGGTGATCCTCCCAAGATCCGCTAAAATCTAAGGTACACGCCCGTAGCATATCTTCTAACGTCTGAATGGTTCTTTCTGATTGCCCGTCAGTTTGTGAATGATAAGCAGTACTGAATCTTAACTTGGTTCCCAAACTATGGTGTAAGCTCCGCCAAAAATGGGAAGTAAACTACGTATCCCGATCTGATACTATACTAACCGGAACACCGTGCTGTCTTACTATCTGCTTCATGTACATTTCTGCTAGCTGTTCAGTAGTCTGTCCAACTCGGAAGGGAAGGAAATGGGCAACCTTAATGAGTCGATCTACTATTACCCAGACTGCATTCTTGCCAGCCGGGGATCTAGGTAAACCGGTCACAAAATCTATCGTAATGTGCTCCCATTTCCATTCTGGGATAGGAAGCGGCTGTAGTAATCCTGCCGGTCTCTGCTGCTCGGCTTTCACCTGCTGACATACCAGACACTTGGATATAAATCTCACTATCTCTCTTTTCATGCCATTCCACCAAAAGTACTGCCTGATATCTCGATACATCTTCGTTCCTCCTGGATGAATGGAGTAAATAGAACTATGAGCTTCGGACATAACTTCTTGTCGAAGGTCTCCACTCGATACACTGAATCTGTTTCCAAACCTGAGCGTACCATCTTTATGAATCACTAACTCCTTCCTACGGCCTGATTCACACTCCGACCGCAACTTCTGAATCTGTGGATCTCCTGCTTGTGCTGCCCTTATCCTCTCTACTAAGGTTGACTAAATCTGCATACTGGTCATTCTTCCTATATCCCTTGGCAAAACTACTTCGATTCCCATACTCTGAAGGTCTTCTAAAATATGCTTCTGCGAGGTCAAGATAAAGGCACTGTCTCTCCTACTCAGTGCATCTGCAACTATATTTGCCTTGCCTGGATGATACTGAAGATCTAAGTCAAAATCCTTCAGTAGTTCTAACCATCTTCTTTGCCTCATGTTCAAATTTTGCTACGTGAATACGTATTTCAAACTCTTATGATCAGTATAGATCTCTACCCGATCTCCGTATAAATAATGCCTCCACAACTTGAGTGAAAACACCACAGCTGCTAACTCCAAATCGTGAGTCGGGTAATTCTTCTCATGGTCTCGAAGCTGTCGAGACGCATATGCTATCACCTTTCCGCGCTGCATCAATACACATCCAAGACCCTTCCCAGATGCGTCATAATATACTGTAAAGCCTTCCGCTCCTACTGGAAGTGTCAAGATCGGGGCTGAGATCAATCTCTTCTTCAATTCTTCAAATGATGCCTGACAGCTAGCTGACCAAACAAACTCTACGTCCTTGTGCGTCAAACGCGTTAAGGGCGCAGAGATCTTGGCAAAGTCCGCCACGAACCTTCTGTAGTAACCAGCTAATCCTAAGAAACTTCGCACTTCAGCAACCGTTCTCGGGACTGGCCAATGTTCTACGGCCTCAATCTTCTTCGGATCTACTGACACTCCTGCCCCAGAAATTACATGCCCTAGGAACGAAATATGATCTAACCAAAATTCACACTTGTCGAGCTTCGCATAAAGTTGATGCTCCCTCAATGTCTGTAAGACAGTCCTAAGATGTTTCTTATGCTCCTCTTCACTGCTGGAATAGACAAGAATGTCATCTATGAACACCACCATAAATTTATCCAAATACGGCAGAAAGATGTGGTTCATTAAATCCATGAATACTGCGGGGGCGTTGGTTAGTCCAAAGGGCATTACTAAAAACTCATAATGCCCATATCTAGATCTGAATGCTGTCTTCGGTATGTCTTTCTCTCGGACTCTTACTTGATAGTATCCTGACCGAAGATCGATCTTGGAAAAGATGCTGGCCTTGCTCAACTGGTCAAACAGGTCATCAATCCTTGGTAGTGGGTACTTATTCTTCATTGTTACTGCATTCAGCTTGCGGTAGTCGATGCACATCCTCGTCGACCCATCCTTCTTGGGAACTAGAATCACTGGCGCGGCCCAGGGCGATTTACTGTCTCGGATGAATCCCTTAGACTTCAACTCTTCTTCATGTTGATACAACTTATCCTGTTCTGACGGCGACATTCTGTAAACTCTGTCTGCAATAGGCCTCGTTCCAGGGTTCAACTCAATGCTAAATTCTACCTCTCTGACTGGGGGTATCCCTGGGAGCTCATCAGGAAAGACGTCGAGAAAATCTTCGACCACTCTCGAAATCTGTCATGGCTCTGACACTGCTGCTGAGATAACACCTCCGGCCTGATTCTTCAAGGTTCGAGAAAAGATGAACTGCTCCATCCCAGGAACGCTGAATATGACCCTACCTCCTCTGCAATCAATTGTTGCATGACTGTCTCTCAACCAGTCCATGCCAAGAACGACATCAAAATTCCCCATAGGGAATTCAATCAATGATGCGGGCAGTAAATGTCCACACACCTCCACCGGACATGAAAAGCGTACTCTACTAACTTCTACGAGCCCATTGCCGGTGAGTATATCCATCCTCTCCGGCAATGCCTCAAACTCTAATCCAATCCGTGTAGCATATTGTGCAGAGATGAATGAATGAGTAGCGCCTGAATCAAATAATGCTACAGCGGAAAATGAGGTGACGAGAATTTTACCTGCCACCACGTCGCTAGACGCTAGAGCCTCTCCTAAGGACAATGTGAGAGCCTGGCCCCGCGGAGCCCCTTGTTGCGGCCTTCCTCGACCATGCTGTTGCTACCTCTGAGGGCCTTCGGCTTCCTGTGCCTGGCGGAACATCTGTGCCTACGTTGGTAGACGCTGGGCTAGGGGCCTTACTGCTAATACTGGCCCTCCACTCGGGGTTGCCACCGGAGCTGGCAATGCTGGAAACTACTGAGCTGGCCCTCCTGGCCTCTGTATCACAGGACAAGTGGAGATACGGTGGTCTGAACTACCACACCTCAAGCGTAAGCCATTCGCTGACCGGCACACCTCCCTCGTGTGCCCTGCCTTCCCACAGAATGTACAGCCCTGGGGTGCTCCCTGATGCTGTTGTTGGTTCCTCGGCTGCTGATGCCGAACTGGCGCTGTATTAGTTGACACGGCCGTCCTCCGCGGCGCTCCTGCATCTTGAATACGTACACCGGGTGCTGGTGCCGATGTTCGCTGCATTGCTCCTCCTCCAACCTGGGAATGAGATCTCTTCTGACCTCCTGTCCTCGATGCCAACCTCTGCTGGGTAAGCTCGTGCCTCCGAGCGGCCGTCAAAATAGCGTCAAACGTCTGGTAGTCGTGTCCTTCCACAAGCTGTATTAGTTCCAAATGAAGTCCCTGCTGGAACCTTATAGCTTTTTCTGGCTCCGTTGCCACCATTGCTGGTGCGAAACGGCACAATCTGTAGAACTCTGCTGCATACCCATCTACGATCTTGCCTGCTTGCTTGAGACTGATAAACTTCTGCTGGAGCTCATATCGAGCTACTATGCCAAAATACTTGGCCTTGAATCTGTCACTGAAGGTGGTCCAACGAACAGGGCATCTTGCACCAACTTCTTCTGATGCCCACCAGTCGCGGGCAAGATCCTGAAGTACCAATTTGACCTGATCAACCTTCTCATCATCTGGAACCTTGGCTGCCACAAGAATGGCTTCAATGTCTTGAATCCATGCATCCGCAGTGATGGCATCCTCCGTGCCATCAAAATACCTCGGGTTCAAGCGACTGAACCTTCCTGATGCTCCCGAGTCAACCCCGGCACTCCTCTCAAGAGCTAACTGAATCCCTTGGTTCAGCAACACATTCTGCTCCTGCTGCCGAGTCTGTTGCTGTTGGTTAGTGACAAGAAACCCCCTGGATAATCTCCAGGAGTGCTACGGCATCTGGTACTGTCGTCGCTGCTGGTGCTGTAGGAGTTTCAAGAACCTGCGGCTGCACTGCCTCTGGTTCCATTTCTGCTCGTGTCCGTCCTGGGGAAGGTTCTCTCCCATGTTGGTTCCCCGTCGAGCCATGCTCTCGCTGCTCTTCCTCATGGGCCTCACCCGCTACTGAGAATGAAGCACCCCTATAGAGAAAGATATAAGATTATCAAGTCCGAACGAGGAAGATTTCGAGGATGCAAGTCAGGTTAGAGATCAAGGCAAGGACAGAGAATTCGAAACGGAATTTCAAGGGGAACAAGTTTTGATTGAGACTCCTAATAATTCGCAATGCCCTACAAGTCTGAAAATTAGACCTGGGCCACCACTAAAACCTTGTCACGTCCCAGTACCAAAATACGAAGACGGACTAGGCCAGCTACTCCATATGAGGTACGTAACGTCATACGGCGATCGTGGCTGTCGAGAGACTAGGGGGTACATGCTACAATCAAGTCTCCTATGGTCCCACAGAGTTCTATGTCTCAATCACTCAAACCACATCAGCAATTAAATGAACATTAAAGATAAAGCAGTAAGGTGTCCCCGACGCTTCATCAAAATGATCATGAGAGACTAGCTTTATAATTTAGCTATCTCGGAGAGTCAGGAGTACAAAATTATACACAGCTGCAGTCTGTTTAGTTATAATTATGTACTGACACAAAATATCGAGTAATCCGGCAAACAGGTGCCGGTGGCTAAACGCCGCAAATGTATAAGCAGGAGTGGTGGAGAAGAAACCCACTCGAGTCCCCGAACCGCCATGCTCCTAGTATGCACCATAGATGTCAGGGAGGAAGATCGTGTCCTCTGGCTCTGCTACGAGATCTGGCCAAACAAAACCAGCGGGGTCAGTCCCGAATAGCAAGTACCGCCAAAGGGGCACAAGAGTTAAGATTAAAAACCCAGTTAATAGAATGATTGATAATAGTAATACTTATGCTACTATTATTGGGTAGCGCAACATCTTCGAACCCATATGGCACCCTTACAACCAAACAAGGACAAAAGGTGCCGCATGGAGTCGGGACGTGTCGTACTCTATAACATTCACATAAGTTAAAAGGTATAAACAATAAAATCTCCTGATCGTGACTTCGGTCGATAGCCTATCGCGGCACAATAACCAACCCAGCAATCAAACAAGAACATAGGTTAGATCATGTACCATGATAGACCATGTTCCTCATTGATTCACAGAAGTAGCACTTCACAACCAGAATATGTCTTCCGTTCATAACTTCGGTCCACAGGCTATCATAGTACGATAACCAACCCAACAATTAAACAAGAACATGGGTTGGATCACGTACCATGACAGTCCGCTTCCCTCAGTTATTCACGGAAGGTAATAGGATACAAGCAAGTCGTTTTCACGGCCAATCAAGTCTACGAGTTTCTAGTGGGACGATGTTATCCTCGCGTCATGTTATTAGAAAATCCTCAGATCGTATCTTTCCAGCAAGGCTAGCCCACCCAGGGGTTCGCGTAGACAGGTGTTATTGAGCACAGGTCCCTCGTAAGGCCATCTTGCCAAAACATATATTATATAGCAGGAATTAATCGGATACAGTCATCCACTCGTTGCAGATGACACAGTATCCGTGGAGACCAGCCGGCACGTCAAGACAATGTCTCAAGGTGGCTGGTGTAACACGATCTCGGGATTCTGCCCTCTCCATGCATCTAGTATATTTAGTTGCCTAGTTTAACCCTAGGTGAAATCTTGGACTCACATGCTGTGGCCTGCATGATTATCCTCCTAAAGTCGTACTTTAGTACGAGTACCCCAAAGAGGATCCATGTCAATCAGTATGTCGACATGTGCTACCCTCCTTAGTGTAATGCATTATTGCAAATATGCTACGTGGAGTTACGAGTCATTTGTCGAGCATGAACAAAAACTGGGACATTCAGGTACATGTATCAGGTAGGAACTCTTTGTTCTCCGGGGTCACATTAGTGCTCATATCATGCTCGGGACAAAAGGCGTAAGGATATAAAATGGTCATATAATATCTGATAAAATATCAAAAGCGTACGCACAAAAGCACGCACGCTCAAGGGGTAAAAAGTCACGCAGGCTCACTCAAGGCAGCGTGCATGAAAAGTCACGCAGGCTCAAGAGGAGAGCCACGTGAAAAGTCATACAGGCTCAAGGAGAGAGCTGCGTGAAAAGTCACGCAGGCTCAAGGGAAGAGCTGCGTGAAAAGTCACGCAGACTCAAGGGGAGAGCTGCGTAAAAAGTCACGCAGGCTCAAGGAGAGAGCTGCGTGAAAAGTCACGCAGGCTCAAGGAGAGAGCTGCGTGAAAAGTCACGCAGGCTCACTCAAGGCAGCGTGCGTGAAAAGTCACGCAGGCTCAAGAGGAGAGCTGCGTGAAAAGTCATGCAGGCTCAACGAGAGAGCTGCGTGAAAAGTCACGCAGGCTCAAGGAGAGAAAAGTCACGCAGGCTCAAGGAGAGAGCTGCGTGAAAAGTCACGCAGGCTCAAGGAGAGAGCTGCGTGAAAAGTCACGCAGGCTCAAGGAGAGAGCTGCGTGAAAAGTCACGCAGGCTCAATGAGAGAGCTGCGTGAAAAGTCATGCAGACTCAAGGGGAGAGCTGCGTGAAAAGTCACGCAGGCTCAAGGAGAGAGCTGCGTGAAAAGTTACGCAGACTCAAGGGGAGAGCTGCGTGAAAAGTCACGCAGGCTCAAGGAGAGAGCTGCGTGAAAATTCACGCAGACTCAAGCGGAGAGCTGCGTAAAAAGTCATGCAGGCTCACTCAAGGCAGCGTGCGTAAAAAGTCACGCAGGCTCAAGGAGAGAGACACGCTTCCAACAGGAAGCGTGCTCAAACAGAAGCACACTGCTCACTGTCTTCTCCAAACTGCAAGAACACCATGGCTGAACCCAAAGCTTCAAAGCATCATAACTTGGCCATCCGAACTCCAAATCCAGATTTCCAAGGTTCCAACTTGGGTGAAACTGAATGCTCTTCCACATGGAAGCATCAAAAACCCATAAAATCTAACTAAAGTAGATCAAACCATGCAAAATCCAAAAATAATTAAAACTTAGATCTACAAAAATCAAAGCTTCAAAATGGAAATTTCCAAGTTCTAAACTAGTATAGATTGAGGAGAAGAACATGTTTTGACAAATAATTTTGTAAGAAATCATTAATAAAATATAAATCCATCTCTTGAGCAAGTTGGCACTTGCCTTGGTTGGTGGAGGAAATAAATGAGAGGAATAATGAGAGGAGAGAGAAGGAGATGAGTTATATATAAAGATCTTGGACCCTTGGGTTCATGATGAACCAAAGGGTTCAAGATGAACCATTGGTGAACCAAGAATAGGTACCCAAATGAGCCAAAACTGTAGGCCCAAATACAGAAAATAAATTAGAAAATAATATTTTGTCAAATATTTTTAGAAAATGCATGAAGAAATACTGCACAATAAATATAGTATAAATATAAGATAAATACAAATTATCAGTTTACGTATTAAAATACGTATTCTAGGATCGGGGAGTGACAGTATGGTTCCCGAATTCTGAGGTCTTAAGCGTTTTCTCGGGCATGGAACATAGCTCGGAGCTCCTGAACCTCTCTTCTTACTTCTCGGCCCTCATCTGTCGCGGTAGGGGCTATTATTTCGGGAGGATTGTTGCCCGGTTTCGGTGCCGCCGAATTCGAGTCCACATTGATCGTGGGACCCACGCTTGTTTGGCCAGGCGTCCCTCCTTGCAGAGTTGGAAGGGCTGCTTTAATCTCGTCTACAGACTTGACCAAAGCAAGTAATATGGCTTCGAGATTGTTGATGCGCTGGCGATCACTGGAACCACTTTGATTGCTGTCTGTCATAAACACCGTCCTTGTATGATGAGAAACGGAAGAAACGGTGGAGGATGTATCCTCCGAGTCATACCCATGTACCGAGAAGTCATCAGGATATGTGGGAATATTCTCTTCTGGTTCGGACTCGGAGGGAACAGTACCCCCAGCCTCAGAGCTTGCTTCGTCTTGAGAGTCATGGATGTCCTCGGGGACATCGGCGTCTGTTGTACCTGATGGGAGAGTTGTTTTCCCGGGCTCGTCTCCTTGAAACATCGGATTGTTGTGGATGTTCGGAGGAGTGCTACCCCCAGTTCCCACGACCCCCAGCGATGTGGATGATGAATTTCCCATTGCAGCAGATTTCGTCTTTGAACGGGTGTGTTTGAATATTCCGGTGGAGGACAACCGTTTAGACGACAGTTTTTTAGCTGTAGTGGTTGATATCTTGGGGCTGGAGATGCTTGTCTTCTTCCCTCTCCACTCGGCGGGGACTTTCTGAGTGAAATTGCATGAGACAACAGGAGGTGCCTCGTCCTCTGAGCTCGGATGCTGTAGTCTTTGGAAGACTGACGGCTGGTCTTCCGTCACTGCCGCATTGTTGCAACAGCAGTTGACGATGATTTGGGTGCAGTGACGTCCAAGCGAGGACTCTTTGCACACCAAAACTCCTTCTCTTTCCTTACGCTTGTGGAGGATCGCCTCACGCAGGTCAGAGGAACCACTTTGTCCTTTTGCCGCCGGGTGCTGGACTCGAGCGGTCTTATACAACTTTCCATCAGAGGCCCGCGTGATAGTCAACGGGACGCCCCGATAGTTAGAGGTTGGGGCAGCTGACTGGGCTTGATGAGCCCGTGCTGCCCTAGACTTTTTCTTTTTAGCACTTGCGGGTGCATAATAGGAAGAGTCTAAGTTGAATACCACAGAGTCTGACTTATCATCCAGAGAACCATCAGGGTCAGGACCGTATGAGAGACGATCGAAGACTGATCGAGAAGAGCGTGGAACGGACGCTATACGGCTAGGATTGGAAACCGTGCAGGCTGTCTGCATGCGGTTATCTTCTGTTGTCGGATGAGTTGTTCTTGTGCGACTAGGAGTCACGACCGTGCAGGCTGGCCACATGTGGTTGGCAACAGTGGCCGCATGGATTTTCTGCAAGCGATTGACTTTAGTGACCGCATGAGTCTCATCCATGCGGTTGGCAACTGTAGCCGCATAAACTATGCGGCTGACAGATGTGGCCGCATGAGTTTTCTTCATGCGGCTGGCTGATGCAGCCGCATGAGCTTTCTCCCTGCGGCTAATACCTTTATGCGGCTCGGATCGCATAGAGTTTCTCTCGGCCCCCTGCAAGTCCAGCATCATAGTATTTTCTTCTGCCGGACTTGGAGACAGCAGAGTTATCTACGGTCTGAAGTGGGGCCGCAGAAGAGTCCTTCTCGCCGTCTTGAGCAACAGAGGGTATCCCGTCGAGGGCTTGGGGAGGAGTAAATGATTTTGGCCTCCACTCTTTGTGAGCCTTCGTCGTGCGGGTGCGCTTCTGGACCGGGCCAGCGCTTCCTTCGGAGAGCATCTCTTCAAACACCTGTTGATCGAAGCGGACGACCATCTTTTGTTGCGTGGAGCCAAGTTTGGCTGCATCCGACTGCGTCACCAACTCCTCAGCCGTGGAAAAATTTGTCCCCAGCAGAGTCGCTATCGTGTTTGCCATTAAATATAAAAGAACAGAACAATTATCGGAGGACCGGACTTTTACTTCACGTTACAAACTCGTTTGTACAAAGAAAGCCTAGGAACGAAAATCTAGGTACATCAGTCTAAGTACAATTGTTTATTTTAGATTCTGGAGGTGACGATAGAGGCTCGAGAAGGCGACGGCAGCCCTGCCTTACTCCTTGGACGATCAGTATGCAGCCTTGGCTTTTGTGAAGAGATGGTTGGCATTGATGAAGAAATACTCTTCTTGCTCTCCCTCTATTACTCTTCTAGCTTCTCTCTCTCTCTCGATTAATCTCTGTGTATTCTTCTCTCTGACTATTGGGGGAGCCTCTCTGTATGGGCGTATCTTTCTCTGACCGTATATATTTTACAAGGGAATGGCACCTTGCTATTTATAATAGTGGGATCTCCTCATTAGGGTTGCCAATGATTGCCTCTTGGAGATGGCGGCGGCCTGTGGTTTGGTCAATCTAGGCCGTTCGCTTTTGATTGCAACGAATCCGAGCCATTGAGTGTAGATTACACCAAATCCCATCAGCAATTAATGCTGATTGGAATAAATCTTCCTTATAATGGTCTTCCGATATCTGTGAATAAATTAGATTTATTCTCCTGCCACGTGTCCCAGATTTTTGGGATTTGACCCAATCTTTGATTGTAATAAATCTGAGGAATTGATCGGCTTAGGACACGTGTCCTAGGAGCCATTGGGGGGATCTGAACCGCATGACGAGTGAGCCGCATATGATTTTGGGCCGCATATGGTTAGGGCCATGTGTCAGGGCTGCCTGGATAGTGGCCCTCTCATGGAGGTGATCATTGCGAGCCGCATAGGGATACATCCGCCTGAGCCGCATGGAAATGGTCCTCTTGAACCGCATAAAAAGTCTTTGCTCGAGCCGTATGAGGCTGTCTCGGCCTGAGCCGCATAGGACGGCTTCATTCTGAACCGCATGAGAAGTCTTTGCTCGAGCCGCATACGAACGCCCACGTGGCAAGGCCACGTGGTATTTTTATGGCTCTCGGAGGATTTGTGTCAGAGATCTTTTTTCTTTTCCCTAGAAGTCTGTCATTATGACAGAGTCATAATTACTTCTTTTTGTGTCAGGGCTGTCACTTTTTCAGAGTTGTCAGCCGTCAAACAATTAATGCAAGAGGGCAGAGGAGAGGGCTGTCCCGCCACGTGTCTTCTGAGCCGCATGGGATGTCTTGGGCCGCATAGTCCCTTATGCCGCATGACTCTCTGAGCCGCATGGGCTTTCTGAGCCGCATGGGGTTCTTTGGCCGCATAGGTTATTTTCTTTAATATTTTCCATGCTTCTACAGACACATCTTCTCAGATTTGATACATATCCGTCTGGAAATTTTAGGCCCTGGATCCACCGACAAAGTCTCACTTTATCCTCCTTGTCCAGCGAGAAAATTGACTTCGGCAGGAACTGTTTTCCATTCTGCTCTATCAAATGCAACGCAGGGCGTTTGTATATTTCTTCTAAGTCCAACCTGGCCTTGGGATTGTCTTTCGTTTTTTTCTTTACGTCCATCATAATATTAATTATGTTATCAAACACATTCTTCTCAATATGCATGACATCAAGATTATATCTGATCAGATTGGTACTCCAGTATGGCAGATCCCAGAATATGCTCCTCTTTGTCCAGTTATGATCTCTACCAAATCCATCGCACTTGTACCCAGTTGTAGGATCTTCGATAACACTTGGAAAATCTCTAACCTCCTCCCATATCGTGGCTCCGCACCACCTTGGCGGTGGATCACCCTTCTCTACAACGCCGGCACGGAATGCATTCTTGTTCCTTCTGAACGGATGATCTTTTGGCAGAAATTGCCGATGACAATCAAAGAAGCACGGTTTTCCTCCATGTTTCAAGCGAAAGCCTTACTACGGTCCATGCAATACGGACATGAGAGACGGCCATGAGTGCTCCATCCAGATAATATTCCATAGGCCGGAAAGTCGTTGATGGTCCACATAAGGGTTGCCTTCATCTAAAAATTCTGCTTCCTGGAAACATCGTACATGTTAGCGCCTACTTCCCATAACTGATTCAACTCATCTATCAAAGGCTGTAAGTACACATCAATGTTCCTCTTGGGATTGTTCGGACCAGGAATTATAACGGTAAGAAACATGTACTGAGTCTTCATGCACATCCAAGGTGGTAGGTTATACGGAGTGACAATCACAGGCTAGCACGAATACTGGGATCCCGAAAGATCAAAAGGAGTAAAACCATCAGAAGATAGCCCCAACCTGACATTACGCGGATCTGAAGCAAAATTAGGATACACTCGATCAAAGTGCTTCCACGCTTCTCCATCGGATGGGTGATCCAACACTCCTTCAATCTGTTTTCGCATGTGCCAACTCATATTTTCGGCCGTCTCTTTCACCATAAATAATCTTTGCAACCGCGGTATTAAAGGCAAGTAGTACATTGAATCGGTCGGTCTTCTTGCACCGGTAGACCTTCCTGTACTAGTTGTCTTATAGCGATCAGCACCACAAAATCTGCACACATCTGCGTCCTTGTCGTCTTTGTAGTACAGCATGCATCCATTGCGACAAGAATCAATTTTCTCAAATCCCATCCAGAGCGATATCACCATCCTCTTAGACCGGTAGAAGTCTTTAGGCAACTTAGCACCCGCCGGCAAGATCTCTATAATCAACTCCAACACTCGGTTGTAGCATTCTTGCGACATGTTAAAATCTGACTTAATGCTCAACAGTCTTGTAACCACCTCTAATGGTGAATGATCCTCACAACCAGGATACAATGGAGTCCTTGCATTCTCCAGCAACTCCTTGAACTGTGCAGCATCGGTGCCTCCTCAGGTGCATCATGAACGAAACTAGGCCCCGCAGCGTCGAAAACCATGTTCATGCACCCGTCGTCGTATGCATGATTATCTGAAACAAAATTAGGTCCTGTATGCATATACGGCTTAACATAAGGCTCCGGCTCTGATGCTAAAGACACAAGTTCTCCGTGTGCGGTCCACTGATAGTAATTAGGCGTGAAACCCCTCGAGTACAAATGATATGTCACTTCCACTTCTGGATAATATTTCACGTTATGACATTTCACACACGGACACTTAATTTTGGTGCCGTCCATGTACTGAGGGAACGCCTTAGCAAACTGCAGGAACTGCTCTACTCCCGCTATGTATTCATCCCGCACACCACACATATCATCAGGACGACGATTGTACATCCATGAACGATTCTGTAAGTAGTAATTCATATCCATTTGAAAATAATTCTGCAAAGATGGACACACATTATCCAATATGCACAAATTCGTATATTATGTCTTATTATGGGACACACATTAGTAGCGGACAGTTACTAATAACAATGATATGCAATCTAGGTCAAACTAGGTTGTACTAAGTCATACAAAGTCAAACAAGGTCAAGCTAAGTCAAACAAAGTCAAACAAGGTCAAAGTAGGTCAAGGGTTGACCTATAGTTGACTTTGTCAACTCTTAGTCCAATCTAGGTCAGATGTTGACTCTACTTTAACTTTCAGTCAAAATAGTCAACCTTGGTCAAACAAGGTCAAATCTAAGTCAAATAACCTATTTCTAGTCATTACCTACCAAGGTACCCTTTACCTTATCGCTATTGGTATCCCAATACCAATACCTTAAGTTGGTACCCTTTACCTTATCGCTATTGGTACCCTCTACCTTATCGCTATTGGTATCCCAATACCAATACCGCGGTAACATGGTTGGTACATTAAGGGTCTTTGACAAGGTGACATGTTACGAAAAGATATATCCTTATATATAGTTCTCCTACGAATTTTCTTTAACATTACGTAGGAGAACTATAAGGATATATCTGTTCACAACATGTCACCTCCTCAAAGACCCTTAATGTGACAACCATGTCACCCTCTCAGTCATATCCCTGAGCTACGATGCAGCTGCAGGCATTTAACATACCACGGTTTATAGCATTTTGGGTTGAATTTGGGTTTACCCCTATGTTCAGTGATGAACAGTGATTCCTCGTATTTTTTAGATTCTTAAAATGAATTTTAAATGGATTTTTGATTGTATATATATGTGTATTTGTGTGTATATACATTGTATACATATATATTTATATATGTATTTGTGTGTGTATGTAAGTGTGTGAGTATATATATACATGTTTATATGTAGATATGTGTATTTATATATATAGGTATATATGTATGTATTGTGTGTGTGTGTGTTCCCAGTTTTCTGAGGTTAACCCCCTTTCCTGTCACAGCATTACACACACACACACACACACACACACACACACACACACACACACACACACACACACACACATATGTGTCACACACCCCTCTCACACACACTCTCTTATACACACACCCTCACACCCCTTCACCCTCTCATTTTACTCTCTCTCTATAATTATGTTATGTATATATATATATATGTTATATATAGAGTATTATATATACAGTAGATTATATATATATATATACATATATATTACATATATATATATATATATATATATATATATATATATATATATATATATATATATATATATATATATATATATATATATTTTATATATATATATATATATATATATATATATATATATATATATATATATATGTAATGAGGGTATATATAAAAAAAATAAAAAAAAGAAATATATATATATATATATATATATATATATATATATATATATATATATATAAAAATATATATATATATATATATATATATATATATATATATATATATATATATATATATATATATATGTAATGAGGGTATATAGATATGGTATTATATAGATATGGTATCACATCTAATTACAAGGGTCGATCAAAACTGGATTTAGAGCATATAATGTGTTGTATCCTATGTTGTGTCCTGTGTCCTATGTCCTGTGTCACAGAGTCGTGTCCGAAATAGGGTTAGGGTCCTGTCCCCTGCCCCCTCCCCCCTACCCCTGCACCCACCCACCCCTGCCCCCTCCCCCCTACCTCCCTCGACAGCAAGACCCCCCCTCCCCTGCCCCCCTAGACAGCAAGACCCCCCCTCCCCTGCCCTCCCCCTCCCCCTACCCCTGTAGCTACCCCAACCCTGCCCCCATCGACAGCAAGACCCCCCACCCCCGGGTACCCCCACCCCTCCTTCCACCCCTCGACAGTAAGACTCCTCCCACCCCATGCACCCACCTCCACCCCTCCCTCCCCCTTCGATAGCAAGACCACCCCAGCTAGGGTTAGGGTTCTCGTGTCCGTGTCTGTGTCTAGATAGCTAGGGCTAGGGTTAGGGTTTACCTGAGGAGGGTGGCTTCATCGGAGGATGGAGGCGACAAGGAGGGTGGCTTCGTCGAAGGAGGAAGGCGGCGAGGAAGGAGACTTCGTCGGAGGAGGGAGGCTGGTCGTCGGAGGGAGGGGTCAGCGGGCGAGCGGGGTCGCCGGGGGGAGAAGGGGAGGGTGTCGCCGGAGGGGAGGGTGTCGCCGGAGGGGAGGGTGTCGCCGGAGGGGAGGGTTCGCCGGGGGGAGAGGGGGGAGGGGGATCGAGCGGGAACAAAAAAATTTGGGGTAAAAAATTGTGATTTCGATCGGGCCAGTAACCCTATATGAAATACGTCAGCGACGTATAAAATCTACGTCCCAAAACGTCGTAATACAGCGACGTAAACAAATATCCGTCGTAAAACATCGCCATTCAGGGACGTAATAAACTCTACGTCGCGGAACGTAGCTACGCAGCGACGGTCAGCGGTGTGTAACACTAGTGTTTCACTTAACAAAATGCCTGAAATTGGCTTTTGAAAATAAAACGAGAAAAAGTACAAATAGTACAAATTATTCTGGGAAGTATTGCTATGGAAGTCTGATCTGAAGTCGATCACTTTGTTTCTTGGACCATACGATGATGATGAAGATCATTGCTAGAAGATGAACAACCGGAAGAACTATGTCACCAGAAAGGTATCGACGCACTTGGGCACTGATGGCGAGGCCGAATGCTTTCCTGCTTTGCTTCACTCTGTTCTGGAAGAAAAGTTGAAGAAGAATGCTCTGGAGAATCAAAATCTCTGGGTTCTGATCTCTATGTATTCTCTCCTTGTCCCTCTCTCTGTCTGTTCTTGCTATATAAAAAAATCAGTCTATTTATAGACTTGGCTTTTTGTGCGTAAAACCCAGCAAAAGTTCTGTCTTTACGCTAATAACTGCCACACATGACTGAAGTCATCCTCTACATACGTTGACACGTGTCCCATTATTTTAATAAGAATAGGATGCACGTACACACGTTCTTCGAGATGTGTGGTATGAAAGCCATGTAAGCAAACCACGTTCCAAAGTAGTCAGGAAGGATAGGGCGTAAACAACAACCCAAATATACTCTGAGCGTAAAGTAGTAGACTAGGCGTAAAATAGCCCTGACATGGACTTCCCGCGTAAAGTGGCTAAAAACAGCCTTGAGCGTAAAACGTAGCCCAAATAAACTTTATGCGCACGTCAACTTTTGAGCGTAAAAACTCATATTGTCTCCATGCGTAAAAGAAGCCATATTGTGAGCATAAAATAGCTCAGTCCACATACTAAACGATAACATTGGTCTCTGTGTAAAACAAATCCCTTTGAATTCTGTGTTGTACGCTGTGAGTAAATCTTCATGTTAGACTTTGTATTAAATGCATGACTTGACAGCTTTGTCCAGCGTAAAGTGGTTAGCTTATCTCTGGCGTAAAACCACTGGCTTGACCCTGGCGTAAAGTGATTAGTCTGTCCTTGGCATAAAATAGATCATTTTGAGTGGAATGCTCTATCTCTTTTACTCATTCTATGAAGCACTTTTTACGCTCCTACAAGACCCCCTTCAAAGTTTTCAAATATTTTCAAAATTTGAAACACTTTGAACAGAAGCGTAAAACTCGAGATTTGACCAGTCAGCGTAAAGTTTGGGATATCCACCAGTCATCCGCGTAAAATTCGGGATATCTAACAGTCGGCATAATTTCAGGGAATTTGAACCAATTTGAATTTCTCTATAAATAGGTCTTTTCAGAGAGAGAAAACACTTTACTCATCTTCTTGTAATCCCGAATACCTTTGCCCTCTCTTTCTTCGAAACCTCACTTTGATCCGATGGCCCCCAAGAAATCATCCACCGCCAGCAGCAAGGGGAAGAAACCCGTCGTCGATTCGTCGTCGACCGATCGTGTGAAAACTCCCGTTCGGTCGTCAACACCACACCGACAGCCCAACCCAGTCGTAGCTCCGCCTACGATGGGTAAAACCCTATTCTTCGGCTAAAAAAACTCATCGGAGGAAGAAGAAGATAACCCGAACCTTCAATTTTTACGCCCATGTCATACGTGTTAGCGTAAAAACTGAAATAACAAAATACGCCCACGTTGTACGTGTCAGCGTAAAAGTTAAGAAGTACGCCCATGTTATACGTGTCAGCGTAAAAGTTAAGAAATACGCCCACGTTATACGTGTCAGCGTAAAACTTGAATTACGCCCACAACTAATGTGCCAGCGTAAAACTTAACTACGCTCATATTCATACATGCCAGTGTAAAAGACACATTACGCTCACATCAACATGTGGTAGCGTAAAATTTATCAATCACTGAGAGACTTTGTAAAACAAAGACCTCGTATACTTTAAAAACTTTTATCAACTTTAGCAAGCATAAAAGTCAATGTCTTTACTCATAAAACTTCAAACTAATTTGATCGCTTTTTCCTTTTGTCAGTAGATTTGCAAACTCACCCACTTGAAGAGGTTTTTGGCTCATCAGCGGGCATGGTGGGCTCGAATTATTTGGAGGATTTGTCTCACGTCAAATTTCCTCAATCCGACCCTGAATATCCTGCAGCGAGAGCACATCTGATATCTGTCCAGGGAGATAGAATGCTATTATCCATGATCGACGGGGAAGTGTTGGTGTCACTGGACAACCAACAATTCTTGAAGCCGGCTTTCTTATTTGGGGATGCGATAGATTTCAAGTCACAACCTCATCCCAAGAAGGAGGCTTGGGTATTTAGATCTGGAGACATGGTGATGTATCTCCCTGACATGGACAGGGATTACCCTTTATCTGTCACGCCCCGACCCGAAATTACCCGAATCATCGTCCTCGCAGGGGGCGTGATGCCGCACGAGCTTGGAGTTGCGCTCGTGCAAGGCAAGATGACAAGTTCTCAAATGGTTATCTTTTGATTCGATATTAACAACGAAAGGAAAACAGAGTATACGAAACAATTCTCTTTATTGATATCTGAAACTGAGATTTACAATGGCTTTCGATAGCCTAACAATAGCCAGATTGGCTACAACACTCAGGTTCTCTCTTGCCTACAAAGGATTTCACCGTTCCATACATCATGCCTTCTATATCTCGACCGCATCAATCCAGCTGCGTAGTCCGAGCGTCAATACGATAGCACGCTTCAATGCGAATCGGCACTCCAAGCCTCAACACGTTCAAGCAACGCTTCGCCGCGAGCAATCCATTCCCCGTACCCTGCATTAAGCTGGTGGGGGATCAGTACGTTCGTCCTCGCATGTACTGAAGCAAAGATCATCTTTCCAAACCGACATTTTAATATTTATGTTGAATCATGCAACTTAGCTTATGATCTTGCTATGTTCTCCTTAGGGTCAATTTCATGGCATCTTTGAAAGCGTAAAGCATGTTATCATAGCAGCATGTTATCGAATTGAATAGGCAAACAAACAAGCAATCTCGTGTTTGATTCGTGGCGCGACTTACCAAGTCGACGCACTCGCCCTTGCACCGATGTAAGGTGAATACGCCGTAATCCTTCCCTGTCATATTATTGTGCATCTCTAAGCAGGATCTCTATGCGGGACGCATATGCGCCTACACTTTCAATCCGTCGTTCCTTAACTATATGAGGGCCGTTGGCGTATCCGCGCCGGAATGGACTAAAGGAGTTCCTTTCTTTTTTTCTCCTTCTTTTCTCATCGTTTGTCGGGCTGCCCGGCGTTTCACGGGTTGGGTCACATCCCAACAACCGAAACGTTCCCGTTGCATACCATCATTTGCGGCTTTTCCCATCTTGTTTAAGGATGTGCGCCTACAAAGATTATTCGAATCCGTCCTAGGCCAAGCGGTTCCGGGGCACATCCGGCATTTAACCGCTTGGAGGAAACACCCGTGCACGGACGATATCGCAATTATCTCGAGTCCATCCCAATCGACCATGCAAGGCCCTTATCATTAAGAAATCAAATTCAAACAACCAAACATAGTCTTGAGTCCGAGACTCAGACTTATCATCTCGCATCTCTTTCGTTAACTTTCTGTATTCTTATATTTTATACTTCGTTTCAATGATTCAATGGCATCGTGCCTCAACTCAATGCTCGTCAACCGAACGACCCGAAGGTCTTGAACACCTTTTGAGGCACCATGTCATATCCGACAGTTCTGCCACATCCATGCCACAACTGTATTCTCTCACAACGAAGCCATCTTTTATTATCCCGTGCACGTAGGCACGTTTCGACCATATATCTATGTTCTATAACTTAGCAATCAATGTTCGGGGCTTGCGCGCTAGGGCGCTCGCCTATTGTCTTTCAATGTTCTAGTTGTCTAACTCGTGCAGCAAAGGCACGGTATGGTTCGTGCACTAAGGCACTCGCCGATTACAGTTATCCCATGTTCTTACGGCTTGTGCACCGAGGCGCTCGCCTTAGTGATATCTAATGTCCCATAGCGACTCGTACATATTGATGCACGTTTTATTTCAATTGTTCTAACTTAGTGTTCGACTCATACTATGATTTTATCTCCGATCGGCCATGCCCGTGGCGTCGATAGGTTAACTTAGCATACAATGATATATTTGACTTATCGAATGAAGGAGTAAAAAGAAGTCAATCCTCCCACCTTGAGTCGATACGCCTTCGTCGTTTTGCCGAGCCGATGCGGCTCGATTTCATAACTTGTTTGCACGGCCACTCTCCTGACTTAGCCATTCGAGTACTTCGTGCTTCATTGAGTTATACGTCCGATTTGCCTTAGCGTGCCCAAGTCTTGGCCCGTCGCAAGGCGACGATTTGATTTCGTGGACCCCTTACTAAATATTGCAAAAGATCAACCTCTAATATTTTCCCGTCAAAGTATAACCTGCACACGAAACCAACTAAAATCAATACTTCAACGATTCGGACTTGCGCCTTGGTCGATTCGATTTCTTAGAATCTTTGAGCCGATTCAACGCACTCGTCCTTCGGGGCAACGCGGCGCTTCGCATCGATTCAACTCGATGCATTCTTTTGGGACAAGGCAACTCTTCGCATCGACAAAGTTGATGCGTTGCTCGGGATAACGTAACTCGCTTATCGATTTGCATCGATACATTTCCTTTGCGTCAGTGCGACTCGATGAGTCAACGTTTTAGCGTAATGCGCCGTGCGGAGCGGGGCATTACAGAATATACCACTCAAAATAAGGTTCGTCCTCGAACCAAAATCAACACTCCGACTAAGTGTCTTATAGATCGTTTCACGATCTCGTCCCACCAAAGTTGTTCAATCTCACACTATCTCGCAAGCTTTCCATTAACATTTCATAGTCTTCCCTGCAGCTCGATTTGAATTTTGTATACAACTCGATTTGGATTCGTACCTATATTCAAGGCGTCCCGAAGATATATGTATTTCGACCAAGCCCAGTCGTAGCAAATTAGAACAAAGCTGACAGGTAAATTTCAATCCTATGCTTGCCATCTCCGTACTCTCGATCGGACTTATCCTCAGCAACCGTTCTCAAAATTTTATCGCATACGTATATTCAATACATACGTGATTCATTCAATAAAGTCACTGCACGCGACGCGAATCAAAATCGCCCTTCTTGTTTCGTATGTTTCATCGGCACTATCAATTCTACGCATTGCGTCAAGCCGTCGCACATCCGATCGCAATGATCCTTCGCAACGCCTTGCGTTCGATATCGCCACCCAACTATTTCTGAAGTCTGGCTATACAATTTATCTCGATACGATTTCCTTTGTTGACTTGCAAATGCATCAACATTCAGGGCTACGCCCGCTAGGTTACTTACATAGTCCCCGTGCTTAGATTCTTCCGACGCAAGTTTAAATTGACATTGCACAAAGGCCACAATCTATCCGACATGAAAGTTTACAACAAGGCGACAGTGCTCAAGGCAACGATCGCCTTAGCACGAAGGTCTTTACGACGCGTCTTACATTCAATTTCCTAACGACTAGAAATTTACTAGCCAAATTCCCAACTTATCCATCATGCAACATCGAATGTAAATTTTGATTCACGCAAGCTAAATTGCAATGTGAATCAGAATCTAACAACATGACTCGTAAGTCATTCCCTTATCGTTCCCTCTCGTACATAGCACGTTTCTCGCAATCGCCTATCCGAATCACCAAGTTTGTTGGTGAATTTTAAGTTCTATCGTCGACCAACATAACCATTCAAGCATTCATCCGACGAATACTCAAAATCCACCTATATCATTCTCAATCGAAAGTTGTTCCAACAATTCTCGATCGCCTAGACTTACCGTCAACATGCACCGTGTTATATTTGTTATCGGTGCAATCTCATATACGATATCGCATGGGTCATCTTACGGTCTGCAGCATTCAATTTGATTTGGCGGTCAAGTCTTCTAGGGTCAGCTGCCCCGAAGCTACGCTCGATAATTGTGGATTATCACCGAAGGACAGTTTAATACGAACTATGCTATATCTTATTTCGGAGCCAAATCACGTTCCGATGATTCTATGCGACTACCCAATTTCGGACAAAACTATTTCTATCGGCGCAACTGATGCGCAACTATCCTCCGAGTCAAGTCATGCACTGCCGTCGATGATTCCACAATTTACGAAACATCTACTCGCATCAAGTTCGAGTCTATCTTATTCACGGGTCGACACATGAGATGCTATACGCATCGAGCAATCGTCGATGACTTATAGTCTCGTCTTTTATCAATCACAAAATTTACGATCAACCAAGTTCGTTCATTCTCGTATCCTTACTTACAAAATTTTGATAGCGCAGGGCGTACTCTATTTTGTATTCTCACCTCGTGCTTATGTTTCCTCGCATATCGATCTTGATAGTTCATATCAATTTCGATAGCAAGAGGGTCGACTTCGAATCCGTTTTAACGTCAACTTAACTCGCCTTGCATACATCCAAGTTCGCAATAAACTTTTCCATATGCATCAACTTGTTTTCCGATTCGTCGCATCCCGCCATAACTTGATCGCGTAACCGAGTTACCGATTATCCAACATCGTGCCCTCGAGTTATACGATCTCGCCCTCTAAGTTTTGTGTGTTCTCAGTCGTACTTAATTGAGTTTTGCCGTAACGTAACCAACTATTTCTTAGGCACGATTTCTCACGTCAACCAACTTTCTTACCGGAGTCGCACATCGTGCGATTCAATTTCAATGTTTGTATCGCCTAACATTTCCATCGAGATCGCAAGTCGTGCGATTCGATTCGTCTCGTCCAACATTTCTACCGAGATCGCAATTCGTGCGACTCATTTGTAAGCTCGAGTATTCCTTTCCCGTCGATCCGATTATTGCGTCAAGGCATAATCGTTTCGCTAGTCTCGGTCGTTCGACCGACTTATCATTCTCGTCCGACGTATCGTTCATTGATACGAGTCTCGCCTTATCGTCCCAACCGAATTTCGAAGAATACTTGCAACAACATACCGTTATACAAATTTTCAATCGAGTCTCGGTACTCTCCCGTCCGTTGCGGACAATTCTTCCGCAATTCTCACAACGCGTCGATGCAATTCATCGCACAAGTGATATACCATATACCACTCAAAATTGAGTCATTCATCGCCTATGTGGTATTGCATATACCACTCGGAATTTAAGCCATTTCCCTCACGTTACACTTAGTATAAACCGACAATCTCTTCCAACTCACGATTTCCGCAGTGATCATGCTTGATCACAACCGTAACTTTGATTTTATCAAATCCGACACAACTCGGTCAATGTTCTCGTTTGCCAACATAAGTTTGGTGTGCAACCGAACGATTCGTTCTATCGATTTATGAATTCAATTCTTTCCTTACGTTGCATCTCGTGCAATAATTTATCTGATATGCGTCGCACCCCGTGCAACAAATTTTTACTTTCGATACGCGTTGCACATCGTGCTACGATTTATTTCTGACACTTTCATTTCATTTTGTATAACGATTCATTTCCAATTTCCTTTGCACTTCGTGCAACGATTAATTTGATATGCATTGCACCACGTGCAATAATTTTTACTTTCAATACGTGTTGCACATCGTGCAACGATCATTTTTGACATTTACCGCACCTCGTGCAACGAATTACTCTCGACTTTCCAAGTCAATGCACAATCCGTTTTAACACATTCGGTATTGGCTTATCACTTCTCACTTTCATTTTAACGCATATTCACCATTACTCGTTGCACTTCGTGCATCATTTTATTTCTCATTCAACATGTTACATTGCGACAACATCTCAAATCGTATTTCACAATTTGTTGCGCTTGCAGCAACTAACATTTTGTGGCTCGTTTGTATTCAATGCAATATACCCTTCGCGACTTTCTTAGCAAACATCATAAAATTTCCAAAACACATGCGGCAAAATTTCATGATTTGTATTAGACTTATTGTATGGAACATCCAGTGCGGCATCGAGTAGAGTCAAGAGTGATATCAAGTGGTGGTGGGCAACTTTTCGAATTGTAATGAAGCGAGCGTCCAGAGGAAATTGAGCCTAGAGCTCTGATACCAATTTGTCACGCCCCGACCCGGAATCACCCGAATCATCGTCCTCGCAGGGAGCGTGATGCCGTACGAGCCTGGAGTTGCGCTCGCGCAAGGCAAGATGACAAGTTCTCAAATGGTTATCTTTTGATTCGATATTAACAACGAAAGGAAAATAGAGTATACGAAACAATTCTCTTTATTGATATCTGAAACTGAGATTTACAATGGCTTTCGATAGCCAAACAATAGCCAGATTGGCTACAACACTCAGGTTCTCTCTTGCCTACAAAGGATTTCACCATTCCATACATCATGCCTTCTATATCTCGGCCGAATCAATCCAGCTGCGTAGTCCGAGCGTCAATACGATAGCACGCTTCAATGCGCTTCGGCACTCCAAGCCTCAACACGTTCAAGCAACGCTTCGCTGCGAGCAATCCATTCCCTGCACCCTGCATGAAGCTGGTGGGGGATCAGTACGTTCGTCCTCGCATGTACTGAAGCAAAGATCATCTTTCCAAACCGACATTTTAATATTTATGTTGAATCATGCAACTTAGCTTATGATCTTGCTATGTTCTCCTTAAGGTCAATTTCATGGCATCTTTGAAAGCGTAAAGCATGTTATCATAGCAGCATGTTATCGAATTGAATAGGCAAACAAACAAGCAATCTCGTGTTTGATTCGTGGCGCGACTTACCAAGTCGACGCACTCGTCCTTGCACCGATGCAAGGTGAATACGCCGTAATCCTTCCCTGTCATGTTATTGTGTATCTCTAAACAGGATCTCTATGCGGGATGCATATGCGCCTACACTTTCAATCCGTCGTTCCTTAACTATATGAGGGCCGTTGGCGTATCCGCGCCGGAATGGACTAAAGGAGTTCCTTTCTTTTTCTCTCCTTCTTTTCTCATCGTTTGTCGGGCTGCCCGGCGTTTCACGGGTTGGGTCACATCCCAACAACCGAAACGTTCCCGTTGCATACCATCATTTGCGGCTTTTCCCATCTTGGTTAAGGATGTGCGCCTACAAAGATTATTCGAATCCGTCCTAGGCCAAGCGGTTCCGGGGCGCATCCGGCATTTAACCGCTTGGAGGAAACACCCATGCACGGGCGATATCGCAATTATCTCGAGTCCATCCCAATCGACCATGCAACGCCCTTATCATTAAGAAATCAAATTCAAACAACCAAACATAGCCTTGAGTCCGAGACTCAGACTTATCATCTCGCATCTCTTTCGTTAACTTTCTGTATTCTTATATTTCATACTTCGTTTCAATGATTCAATGGCATCGTGCCTCAACTCAATGCTCGTCAACCGAACGACCCGAAGGTCTTGAACACCTTTCAAGGCACCATGTCATATCCGACAGTTCTGCCACATTCATGCCACAACTGTATTCTCTCGCAACGAAGCCATCTTTTATTATCCCGTGCACGTAGGCACGTTTCGACCATATATCCATGTTCTATAACTTAGCAATCAATGTTCGGGGCTTGCGCGCTAGGGCGCTCGCCTATTGTCTTTCAATGTTCTAGCTGTCTAACTCGTGCAGCAAAGGCACGGTATGGTTCGTGCACTAAGGCACTCACCGATTACAGTTATCCCATGTTCTTACGGCTTGCGCACCGAGGCGCTCGCCTTAGCGATATCCAATGTCCCATCGCGACTCGTGCATATTGATGCACGTTTCATTTCAATTGTTCTAACTTAGTGTTCGACTCACACTATGATTTTATCTCCGATCGGCCATGCCCGTGGCGTCGATAGGTTAACTTAGCATACAATGATATATTTGACTTATCGAATGAAGGAGTAAAAAGAAGTCAATCCTCCCATCTTGAGTCGATACGCCTTCGTCGTTTTGCCGAGCCGATGCGGCTCGATTTCATAACTTGTTTGCACGGCCACTCTCCTGACTTAGCCATTCGAGCACTTCGTGCTTCATTGAGTTATACGTCCGATTTGCCTTAGCGTGCCCAAGTCTCGGCCCGTCGCAAGGCGACGATTTGATTTCGCGGACCCCTTACTAAATATTGCAAAAGATCGACCTCTAATATTTTCCCGTCAAAGTATAACCTGCACACGAAACCAACTAAAATCAATACTTCAACGATTCGGACTTGCGCCTTGGTCGATTCGATTTCTTAGAATCTTCGAGCCGATTCAACGCACTCGTCCTTCGGGGCAACGCGGCACTTCGCATCGATTCAACTCGATGCATTCTTTCGGGACAAGGCAACTCTTCGCGTTGACAAAGTTTATGCGTTGCTCGGGACAACGTAACTCACTTATCGATTTGCATCGATACATTTCCTTTGCGTCAGCGCGACTCGTTGAGTCAACGTTTTAGCGTAATGCGCCGTACGGAGCGGGGCATTACATTATCCGCCTTCGTCCATACTACGCATCACCGTCAAATGCTGTGGAATTTGACTCCCAATAGCTATGGCAAACCAGGCAAAATCATCTTCAGAAGAGAGAGAGAGAGAGCAAATGACATAGGTTATCACATTAGCGCTCCATGCGGTGGTGTCATCCCATTCTCTGGACTATTGCCTGGGCTTATACCGAACGAGGATTCCTCTCTTATCCTGTCGGTACAGATACCCATGTTCATAAATAAGTTCATAAAGGAAGGAGTCTTATATCCTCAGACCAACCCTAGGCAGACATGGTGGTTGACCCCTTATAGCAGTAATTGGATTCAAATCAACAACTGGGTCATGAAGCATTTCAAAACAGAACTGGACAACATCGGCTTGTATGAAGCGGTGGCCTCTACCAGTTATGGCATTCCACCGAACGGCAACCAGTTCCTAGCTTTATTGGAGTTGTATATGAGTTCGACAGGAACTTTCGCAACTCCACACGGCGAGATGGGTTTGGCCCTACATGAGATACAGTTCATCTCGAAGCTGCCAATGGGCGAGTTCCCCTATGAAGAATATATTTCCTCCAATCGGGAATTGACAGAAATTCGGGAGAAGAACCCCGAACTGGTGCAAGTCTACGAAGAACTTATGTGCCATTATCTGATTTGCACCAGCATGTATGAAACTGGATCACATCTGGCATACATAACCAAATGGACAACTTATCTATTTTATCATGAAAATAGAGTGTCCAGGACGGAGAAGAGCAGGTTCCGAGAAGACAAGACTCAGACCATCAAACCTTGCTCTATAATTCCTGCAGATTTAATTCAAGAATTAATGGCCTTGCAGAAGTCTCGAGACCAATATCTGTCTACAAAAACCGAAGATATCCCTGCGGAGACTGAAACTTTGAGCTACCTGAGACATGGTAGTCAGAAGCTATCAAAGAAGGCCTTGCTGGCAGGCTTCTTATCCCTATGGCTACGAAGGTGGGTCGTGCCAGGGATCAGTACCGTGGACAGAATTCACCGAACCGTACTGTGGTCGACGGTACGTTTGGTTTTCAATCACAGAATTAACCTGCTGTCGGCGATGGTATGCCGAATAAACGCAGGTCTACAAACTTTCGGTGAAGAGCTGATTAATAATGCTCCTCATCGGGATAACTTTCCAAGGGTGGAGTTACCATACACCTATCTGATGGGTTGGTTACTACACCACAATTGCAATTTGCTGCCACCGGGCCCTGAGGATGAAGCGACGATTTTCCTCCAAAAATTATACAAATCCACATGGAGAGTTACAACGGTGGCAGACACCCGAGCAGCATTGAATTATTCTCACGGGTGGAATTTCTTTTACACAAGGCCACCAGTTCCGGCCGACTGCCTTGGTGCACAATTTGAAGACAGGGTAGAAAGAACAACTTCATTACCAAGATCTGTCTTCAGATGGCTAGTGTACATTAGACCCTCGCATCTAATGTACAGAAATGAAGATAATTGTGCTTTCGAACCATACTTACCCTGTAGGTTCGCTCGCCAATTTGGGTACGACCAACTTCATGTTGGTAACCCCTCTACCAGTTTCCGTCACCATGGGAAACTGCTTGACGGTGCTCGAGCATGGAGGTATTTCAGCACTGCATGTACTGGTGCCAGATTCAAAATATCTACGGCTACCAGTACAACTCAGCTACGTATCCTTCATTCGTATGCTCATTTCTATACATCAATTCGCTCTTTTGAGGACGGCTACAGCATGCCAGGAAGTCTTTGAATGGCCCAGGAGGGAAATGTTGAAGAACCCATCAGAATAACTCCTGATGTGCCTGATAATGTTACTGCTATAGCTGACTTTCTGGAAGTAATCCCCAGAGGAGCTGGGGAGATAGCCGCGGGTCCAATAATTATTAGAAAAACCCGAAAAAGGAAGCAAAGTGCGGCTACCACTCTTCCGGTGAAGTCTCCGGAGAAGAAGAAGAAGCCTACCACTAAAGGGCCTTCCAAACCAAGGGCCCTCACTCCAGAAGATGACACCTTGGTTGAAGAGGATCATCTTGTTGGTTCTTTTTCAGTCCATCCAGGAGAAGGATCTTCAGCCCCTCCACCAGTAGTAGCACCAAAAGCTGTAACACTTTTGTCTCCTGGACGCCTTAGCTCCTCGCTCCATTTATCTTTGCCAACCAAGGCACAAGTTACGGGGGATGCTACCGCTGTATCCACTGCTGATCGAGACCGTATTCCATCAGACGAGCCGGCTCTCGACTTCGATGATGATGAATGGGATGGCGGTTATGATTCATATCTTGAACAAAACGCACATATTCCAGGTATTATACAAAACCTATACGAAATTTTGTATCATGATTTTGTATATTAACTTATTTTGTTCATTTTGTAGATATTATCATTGCACCAAAGCCTGTGGCTCCTCCTCCTCAAGAAGAAGATATCTATGACAAAAATGAGGAATCTAAGGAGGAAACTTCTTCTTCAGAAAAAGAAGACGCTGAAGAGGAGGGAATACAAAAACTCGAGATGGAGCCTCAAGAAGAATGTCCTCCATCATTAGAGGTACAATAAGCACAACCTGAAATGTCCTCTCCTGTTAAGGACCAGCACAAAGAAGAGACTACAGTAGACCTCACTGTAGGTGATGATGGAGCTGCTGGAGGAGAACCAGATTTGAATAAAGAATCAGCTGTAGAAGAATTCACTACAACTGAAGCAATGGAAAATCCTGCAGAGCAAATAATTGAAGAAGATGCTGAAAGCATACTTAAGTCACCAACTGAAACTGGGGAAGTTGTAATAACATCTTCTGCTGTTGCTACTGATCCAGTACCAGTTACTGACAAGCCAATGCCAGAACCTGAACCAGCTTCCGCAATTGTCACTACATCCACCAATATTACCACCACCAGAACTCCAGAAACGGTTGGAGTAACAAATATTGAAGACATTGCTCCCGAAGCTCTTGGGAACCAATTAGCTATGATAGCAGTAACAACAACAGCTCCATCTCAGCCTGCTGTCACACCAATGGTATCTGTAAGTGTTGGAGATATAATCCCTGAAGCTCCTAGGGATCAATTGGCCATGACAGCAGTAACAGCAACAACTTCATCTCATCCTGCTGTCACACCAACAACATCTGTTCCTGGTCTCCAAAGAAGAGATCTATTAGATATTGCTGCCACACCAAGCTCCAGCATAGAAATAAATCTCCTAGTTGAGATTCATACTGAAACCTTTTACAAAACTCTGGCAACCCTAATAAAAATAGTCCTGAATAAGGGCCTCAGTTATGAGATTTTGAAGGCGGCAATGGCTCTGACCATCAGGAACGTTGCTATGTTCAATGATGCTGGGAGAGCTGCAGCATTGGAGAAAATTGTGGAGGGCCTTGAACAGCCGATCAGAGAATATCTCAAGCTGTCAAGTGAGACTGTTGAAAGTCTCATCCAAGAAGAATATGACGCCTTAACGGCTGATTATCTTGCTCGGGAGACCACATATAATGAAGCTCTCCATGAACATAGTATGAAGGTTGTTAAAGAGAAAGCCTTTTTGGCTGGAATAAAGCCCGCACTGCATGGTCATAGAGTAGCTTATGATGCTTTGAACATAGAGATTCAGAATAAAAATGATAACATCCAAGAGGTCGAGGCTGAGTTGGCTCGCTTGAAGGCCGAGAGAGAACAGATGATCGAAGCTCGAAATCTGCACCTCACTCAGAGCTCCATTTTAGAAGAACAAGCCTTCGGGGCTGAATCAACCATTAGAACCCTTGATGAAGCCAAGGATAATCTGATAATCAGCTTCGATGGACTTTCTTATATTTGTACTCCTGAAGCTCGACGTGCTGAAGCTACTAAGAAAGTTATGAGCTCTCGTGACAAGCGGCTAAAAGAACTACAGAAGTTGCTTCAAGATGTTTCTGCTCCACCTTAAAAGAGCTCCTTGTCATCTTTTATCTTATCCATTTTGTAGTGTTTCCATAAGAAATGAATAAAATATTTGTTTTGTGATCCTATCATTTATTTGGAATTTAAACAATAGGTATGAGATAGAAAATACTTATCAGAGGTAATATGGACATGACAAGTCTTTTAAACTCAATACATTGTATCTATCCAGAGGTAATATGGACATGATAGATAATAAAATCTTGTTTTCTGTTTAGAGTATACAATACTATCAGAGGTAATATGGACATGACAGCATGTAAGAACTCAAAGAAAAGTAGATTAATATCTATGCAGAGGTCAAATGGACATGATAGATAGGAAATACAAGCAGATTTAACATTTATTCAGAGGTCATGAGAACATGATAAGTAACAAATCCAATTTTTTAATCAATTGAAGAGATAGAAGATTAAAATTTTCTCTCCAAGGAGACGAGTAATCAGCTTAACCAAACCTTGGTAGCTGGGGAATAAGAAGACAGATGTCATTGAGGATATATGCCAATATCGATGAAAGAATGAATGAACCAACGCATCTTTCTGGAAAAGAAAAGGTCAATTCAATTCCATAATTAAATGGATAAATCTGATGAAGTGAATGGACAGGTCTTTACGGGAATGAAAAGGTCGTTTCAATTTCCAAGACCGGTTCATTAATAGATCTCTCCTATAAATAGGTGAGAACTCTTTGTAATATTTTATTCTTATTTCCACGCTTCTATCGAAAATGTCTTTTAAGGACGTGCAGCAAAAGAATGAAGTCTCCATGAAAGTTGAGGACGTCATCGAGACGCGCCCCATTGAGCCAATTGTGTCAGACCCAACCGAAATAGGCGAAAGCTCTTCTACACCCAAGCCACCACAAGACATCCTCGCTTTCTTAGTAGAGCCAGGGAAAACTCCTAAAGAAGAAGCACTGAGGATGGCTGCCTGCAAGTTTTTTATGAACTCAGGAAACGATACCTTTGATGCATTGGCCGACTATGTATTTAATAAGAAAGGCAGTGGTCCTCGTCCTTAATCCTTTGTTTTGAACGAAAATAATAATAAAGGAGATTTTATTTTCATTCTGTCTTTTTTTTATATACATAGTATTTCTTAAGAAATTTGCCATTGATCGGCATCATGTGTAAATCTCCATTGGGCTTTGATAACCGATAGACGCCATTGGAAAACACGGTTTCAATTACATAAGGGCCTTCCCATTTTGCTTGGAATTTTCCTTTGCTTTTGTGAGTCATCACCATCGGTCTTCGAACAGCTAATACCAGCTCGCCGACCTTGAATACCCTCTTTTTAACTTTACGATTGAAAGTTCGAGATATACGGGCTTGATATAGCTCAATATGCTGTTGTGCTTGAAGACACTTTTCGTCCAATCCTTCAAGTTCTTGGAGTCGTAAGCGATCATTATTCTCTATAGTTAGCTCATTAGCAATAGCTATTCGAAGAGATGGAATCTGAATTTCCAATGGAAGGACAGCCTCACATCCATAAACCAATAAAAATGGTGTAAAAACCAGTAGAAGTTCGGACTGTTGTTCGATAAGCCTATAAACATTCTCCAAGTTTCTCATTCCAATCATGTTTACTAGAAGAGACAAACTTTTTGAGAAGTTTGATGATCGTCTTATTGAAAGCCTCAGCTAAACCATTAGCAGCTGGATTATAAGTCGTAGAAGCCAGATTTTGAATTCGATTCTTATCACAGAACCGATAAAATGCCTGACTGGCAAATTGTGGTCCATTGTCATGAATTATCCGTCAAGGAATACCGAAACGATAAATGACATGGTGTTTGATGAAACTGATCACATTAGATGTTTTCACTTCAGTGAGGGGAATTGCTTCTACCTACTTAGAAAAGTAATCGGTTATAGCCAGTATAAACCGATGTCCTTTAATAGAAGGAGGGTTAATCGGACCAATTGTAATGACTCGCTCCGTCCTAGCGGAATGCCGATTCAAACGGCAAATGCAACGACTCAAACGAGCCGTCGACCCGAAGAGTTGGCATCGACCTGATGAAGAATCGATGCAAGGCTTACATTGGCCCGTCAAGATGAATCCAGACTTAGACTTTCGAAGGCGCGCTCGGAGTATCGCTCGGCCGATGCAAACTTCGCTAAGGTGGGTGGCTCCGATGAACCCGTCTTTGCTTAGCTTAGACACATAACAATACGGACACTATTGTTAGAATCGCTAGGCTATAACACCGTGCATGTTAATAAATGACTCAACGCACCTAGCTAAGGGAATAATCCTATCTTGTATGCTTGTATAGAATATGGAAAGGAACATAGAAAATATGAGAACTCTCGTACCGCACTCCATGCTCGTGCTAAGGCACAAGCTTACGTTCAAGTCCCTTATGCGTTCAAATAATAAAACAATGAATGGTTTACAATAATGAAACGGGAAGACTATCAACATAGTCATTCTGAGTAGAGTTTAGCAACATAGAAAGACTATAGGACCGATTGGTCGCTAAGGCGGCTCCCGCACTGGGAGTTGCGTAATACTTGAATGATTGAATCAACGAATGAATGAATGAATACATGAATGAATCAATGAACGAACGAACAAGTGAAAGAAAGAAAGAAAAGAAAGAATACATGAAAGATAAGAAAGGAAAGAATAGTTAGCGACAGGTGTGACGGACACGTGCAATGGGGCTCGCTACCCGTGCTGCACGGACGCCAACCTGGTCGATAACGCATTATGGCTAAGGATTAGCCTATAGCTCAAGGACAGCCGTTAAGTTAAAATGACAATAAAATACAAAATGGTCGTGTACGGCTCGTGCACGAGTGAAAAGGGATTCCAAAGGCAACAAATGACGATTTCGTGGCGGCCTAGACGGAATCATGGCCTACGGGCGGACAGGTGTGCAGGCTTGGGCACATAACCAAACGTAGGGCTGGTTATTCAATAGTCTATCAAGGTGTACCAGCCATCATGCGTGATAGATGAGAATGCCACAGGGGAAAATGTCCAAAATGGCTGACATGCCAGCGACCGGTGCATATAGATTTAAGTGGGCTTTGCTGGTGGCAATCCACGTGCAAGTCCTTGTATTAAAATCAAAGTAGTCTAAGTTAACTGAATGAAGCGTCCTCTGAACAGACATTGAATGTAACATACAAATGATCAAAAGTACTTCGTGCAAGTGAGTTAGAAAACACGCCTACGATGCGCTAGGACCTTAGGCAGGGACACGACCTTGACATTGAATGTTTACATAAATTACGTTAAGTTATTTCATATGAATTGTTGACTAACTTGGTTTACTTTGGACAGGGAAGGCCGAACGGTAAGTATGGGTAAGTCATGCATATATTTCCATGCGACACTTGTATTCGGCAACACGAGATAGGCTATGAAATATGCCATGAAACTGATCCTAAGGCAAGATTGGAAAGACAATGAATGATAGACGGTGCACAAAAGTAAATAGAACGTGTTTGGTAATGATAGCATTGTGTGCGAGCTAGCCTCCCCACCAGTGCATAATAATGTACTGATAACCCCACAGTCTGCTTGCAGGAAGCAGGAGATGTCGGCGGGTGCGGAGCCTTCCTCGAACGTGCTAAGGCATGGAGCTATCTCTGGAGCCTTGGAGTGTTGTAAGGAGCTGGAGCGCCATATACAGGAAATAATGTATCAGAACATCGCCATGAATCATTTCATCTTGTAAGCCACTTGGCACGCCTTTTATGTTTCAGAGAGGGAGAGCTTGAGAGACTTGTAAACTCGGCTTAGCGCCGCTTGTAAACTTCTTGAATATCAATAAAGAGTTTGAATTCGCTTCTACTTGTGTTTATTTACTTTCCGCTGCAAATGGGGACACTCTGTGCGACACTGTGGCCTAGCTTAAATCGGCCGTTTCTGGACTTGGCCTTGCACGGGCGCAACCTAGGCCCGTGCGGCATCATGCCTTAGCGAGGACGATCGCTCCTACGGGAGCGGGGCATGACAAATTGGTATCAGAGCACGACTTTACTTCCTTGGACTTCATTTCAATTTTCTCAGTTTTGAAAGCTCGTCGTTGAAAAAAGAAGTGTACGCTCTCTCTCATTGTGCCCTGGGATATTCTATACAATAAGTCTAATATTTTCAAAAGCTCGTACAAGTACTCGGTTGAACGTGATCGATAAGCGAAGGCCTTTATTCCAAACCACGACGGACTCGAGTTGGAAGGAACGCATGCTAAAAGTTAGCAAACGTAAGGCGTGCTTGAATAACCTTACGCTGACAATAGTGAACGAGTACACGAGACCGAAGTATAGTTCGAACGGGATGGTCATGCATGCAGCCTTTGGCTATGTCGTGCCGAGTATCGCGCACCTAGACTTTATGGTGCAAACGAGTTACGAGCGAGATCGACTATCGCTCGGACGAGAATAAGGAAGACTTAGATCGTATGTTGATAGAGATGCTACTTGACCGGCGCTAAAGCGAACATGGGGAAATGGTTCTTAGATTTTGAGGAATGAGCGAACGCGCAATTGGACATGTCGATCGGGAGTCGAATAACCTTTCAAAGATTCGTAGAATGACTTGACTCCGAGTGGTGTATGTGATAGCTTCGAAGAAGAATAAGAGTGAGCATCGACGACCAATCGAGTGGCTCGAACCCTGAGTGGTGTATGGACGTTATAGAAAATTGTTCGAGCGAGACTAAAGGATTTACGGATAGAACGAGTATGTCGGTAAGCGATGATATCGCACAAAGCCTTAGAATGAGTATCACTTAGTTGGTTTTGACTTCGATAGTCTCAAACGAGATATCGTTCGAACGAATTAAGAATACGTAGTGCGAATTACAAAATGATTGAATAGAGAGAGTCGGAACGATGAAACGAATGGAGGTCTTGGTCGAGGAAATATGGAAGATCGTGCATGCAATTTTGAATTTAGTCGAAGGGATTGAAACTTGAGTTAAGGTGAAATACGCATAGACGAGATCGAAGATAGCACGATCGGAAGATAGCGTGCATAGGAAACGTTGATTTGGAGATATGATAATGACTAAAGAATTGGAATTGATGTTGCTCGATGACGAGTTAGCACGAGACCATGCGAATTGAGGAACTAAGTTGCACGACTCGGAATTCATTACAAAAGGAAGATCGTCAGGTTATGTACATCATCAATGGTATTAAGGCGTATCAAAGATCGATGTACAATAACTCGAGGGTACTCTGATTTGATGAATGATGATCGTGTTAGAAGTTATTGTTTTGAAGGATGCTATGTTGGAAATAAATGTTTGGAATGAGGAAGAAAAATGACTTGATTGTTCGGTGATAACCACAATGACAATGATCTTGTCTTGCGCGAGCGCAACTCCAGCCTCGCACATGCGTCACGTCAGATTTGGGATGATCGTTCCGTGTGAGCGTTGGCATGGTGATTCATGTCCAGCGGGAATGGTCGAACTCAAAATATCATGACATGGCAATTTTGATTGCTTTGACTTGTGGTTTGAAGCTAAGGTGAATTAAAGAATGAGAAAACTTAAGGATTGAGTAGACCCAATCTGCGTATCGCAAATGAGCAAGTCTAGACGCAACGCAAGAGTTACATCCTGATGAGGACGATTATTCTGCGGGAATGTTGACATGGTGATTCATGTCTGCCATAGATAATCAGACTTGCGTAAGATCGGGGCACGACATATTGCAAGGCTAGACGACCTTGTGATCGACTACGTGAATTGGATAGGTGGATTATATCAAACATACTTGAAGAGGTAGACTACGATAATTTTTATTGCGGACGTACGATTTGATTGAGGACAACCTATCGTAGGATGACTTTCCTAAACGAGCTCGGACTTGGAACGGAGAATATGTTGATGCGAATAGGGTGAACGCTGCTCGATGTTTAGAAATTTGAGCAAAACGAACTTGGGTAGAAACTCCCGCACAAGCGAACAAATGGTTTGACCATAGGATTTGGGGCGAGCGTCATACAACGACCTTGCACGACGAGCCACGGACCTGGCATGTAACAATGACCTTGTGAGCTGACCTAGCGGATAGGTGGACGACCCTATGCCGAGTGATTGAACTTGTGCGATTGACCTTACAGTATCGTCTGGACGGACGATAGACTTGGGGCAACAAGACTTAGAGTAGGACGGGGAACTAGGAGTATGCGTGAACGACGATGAGATTAGCCCCAAACGAAGTGAATGATAGGAATGAATGATGCACAAGAAAGTTGGGATAACAAATTGAATCATTAATAGGAAGACGGACTCGATGATAGTGCAATACTTGGTCTTGAGTCGGACGGAAATTACTTAGACTTGGTCGACCCCGCTAAGAAGAAATCGTATTGATTTCGTGAACAAGAACGCTTGAGAAGCGAACCGGATCATCTCGAGAATCGAGATAAACGATAGTGAGACGCACATGAGTTCGGTTTTAAATCGAAGTTAGTGAAATGATCGGCAAATCAAAACTATCACGAGTAGCTTGTTCGACTTCGCTAATCACTAAGCTTGGTTGAAATGTACATATTCGGGAGACGCCTTGGATACGTGCACGATCCAAACTCAGCGATATGATGAACTCGAATGCAGCTGCAAGTGGGTGTTGAGATGCGCATGAACGAATGAGTGAGTTTACCTCAGCTTACGACTCTCAAGTTTGATAAATTACAACGGACCTCGTACGACCATTTCAATCCCATGACACGACGAAATAGCAACTAAGTCGAAGAAACACAACGATTGAATAAGTACCATCAAGTCTAAAATGAATAGCCAGTCATTCAATAAAATTTACCAAATACATGCGACATAAAACTTGGAAGGATAACCGAGCATGGTTCGATGCCGTCGAACGATAGAGCCGTTCAATAGAATTGTCTAAGAAATACGACAACACGAGTTAAGGAATGGTAGGATGACCTGCACTCAGGAAGTCTCGAGGATGATACTTGTTTTGAGTACTGTATTATGTAATGACCCGCTCTGCCCTAGCGGAACGCCGATTCAAACGGCAAATGCAACGACTCAAACGAGCCGTCGACCCGAAGAGTTGGCATCGACCTGATGAAGAATCGATGCAAGGCTTACATTGGCCCGTCAAGATGAATCCAGACTTAGACTTTCGAAGGCGCACTCGGAGTATCGCTCGGCCGATGCAAACTTCGCTAAGATGGGTGGCTCCGATGAACCCGTCTTTGCTTAGCCTAGACACATAACAATACGGACACTATTGCTAGAATCGCTAGGCGATAACACCGCGCATGTTAATAAATGACTCAATGCACCTAGCTAAGGGAATAATCCCATCTTGTAAGCTTGTATAGAATATGGAAAGGAATATGGAAAATGTGAGAACTCTCGTACCGCACTCCATGCTCGTGCTAAGGCACAAGCTTACGTTCAAGTCCCTTATGCGTTCAAACAATAAAACAATGAACGGTTTAAAATAATAAAACGGGAAAACTATCAACATAGTCGTTCCGAGTAGAGTTTAGCAACATGGAAAGACTATGGGACCGATAGGTCGCCAAGGCGGCTCCTGCACTGGGAGTTGCGTAATGCTTGAATGAATGAATCAACGAATGAATGAATGAATACGTGAATGAATCAATGAACGAACAAACAAGTGAAAGAAAGAAAGAAAAGAAAAAATACATGAAAGATAAGAAAGGAAAGAATGGTTAGCAACAGGTGTGACGGGCACGTGCAACGGGGCTCGCTACCCGCGCTGCACGGACGCAAACTTGGTCGATAACGCATTATAGCTAAGGGTTAGCCTATGGCTCAAAGACAGCCGTTAAGTTAAAATGACAATAAAATACGAAATAGTCGTGGAAGGCTCGTGTACGAGTGAAAAGGGATTCCAAAGACAACCAACGACGATTTCGTGGCCGGCCTAGGCGGAATCATGGCCTACGGGCGGACAGGTGTGTCGGCTTGGGCACATAACCAAACGTAGGGCCGGTTATTCAATAGTCTATCAAGGTGTACCAGCCATCACGCTTGATAGATGAGAATGCCACAGGGGAAAATGTCCAAAATGGCTGACATGCCAGCGACCGGTGCATATAGATTTAAGTGGGCTTTGCTGGTGGCAATCCACGTGCAAGTCCTTGCATTGAAATCAAAGTAGTCTAAGTTAACTGAATGAAGCGTCCTCTGAATAGACATTGAATGTAACATACAAATGATCAAAAGTACTTCGTGCAAGTGAGATAGAAAATACGCCTACGATGCGCTAGGACCTGAGGCAGGGACACGACCTTGACATTGAATGTTTACATGAATTACGTTAAGTCATTTCATATGAATTGTTGACTAACTTGGTTTACTTTGGACAGGGAAGGCCGGACGGTAAGTATGGGTAAGTCATGCATATATTTCCATGCGACACTTGTATTCGACAACACGAGATAGGCTATGAAATATGCCATGAAACAGATCCTAAGGCAAGATTAGAAAGACAATGAATGATAGACGGTGCACAAAAGTAAATAGAACGTGTTTGGTAATGATAGCATTGTGTGCGAGCTAGCCTCCCCACCAGTGCATAACAATATACTGATAACCCCACAGTCTGCTTGCAGGAAGCAGGAGACGTCGGCGGGTGCGGAGCCTTCCTCGAACGTGCTAAGGCAAGGAGCTATCTCTGGAGCCTTGGAGCATTGCAAGGAGCTGGAGCGCCATATACAGGACATAATGTATCGAAATATCGTCATGAATCATTCCATCTTGTAAGCCACTTGGCACGCCTTTTATGTTTCAGAGAGGGAGAGCTTGAGAGACTTGTAAACTCGGCCTAGCGCCGCTTGTAAACTTCTTGAATATTAATAAAGAGTTTGAATTCGCTTCTACTTGTGTTCATTTACTTTCCGCTGCAAATGGGGACACTCTGTGCGACTCTGTGGCCTAGCTTAAATCGGCCGTTTCTGGACTTGGCCTTGCACAGGCGCAACCTAGGCCCGTGCGGCATCATGCCTTAGCGAGGACGATCGCTCCTACGGGAGCGGGGTGTGACACCAATGATATCCATACCCCAAGCTTCAAAGGGCCAAGAAGCTACTGTAGGATGTAGAAATTCGAAAGGTTGGTGAATGAAGTCAGCATGAATCTGACATGCTTTACACCTTCTGGCGTAATCTACAGCATCTACTATCATGGAAGGCCAATAATACCCCATTCTTCGAATGCGATCTTGTAACTTTGGACCTGGTTGATGAGCACCATAGACACCATCATGAGCCTTGTCACCCCCAGTTTTCAGAAATAGGGGTATTTTTATCATTTTATATTTTTGAATATTTTTAAAATTTATTTTATTATTTATGATATTATTTTGGGGTTAAAATTTATTTTATTATTTATGATATTGTTTTGGGGTTATTTGAGTCGGGTTCGAATTTTAACTCAATCCGACTTGAAACGGGGACCCGGGGGGTAGTTTGACTCTAGTGGGACCCACACACTAGTTAGACATGGCCCATATGATATTAATTTTAGTCCACATGATATTAATTTTAGTTCGTAGTTAGACTAATTATTTATGGATAGGTTTAGTTTAATTAGAGACTTAAAACTAGACTAATTTGACCTCAACCTTTAACCCATTCTTAATTTAAATCAAATAGATTAGTGGAGGGCATTTTGGACATTCAAAATGGGGACACCTCACCCTTTTTGGGCAGCCACCTATGGAGGGGATAAGGAGTGAGTCACCATCTCTTCTATTTTATTTTATGCATCTATTTTCTCTCTCTTGTTCTTCCCCAAATTTCTAGAGAACAACTCCATTGATTTCATCTCCAAATCTACCATTTCTTCTACCAAATCTTCTTCTCTTCTCCTCTACTCCATAGTTAGAGGGTGCTAGTTTGGGAGGATTCGGAGCTCGTTCGCGTCCTTTTGGAATCTCTACGTGTTGGTGTCGAGTCGGAAGGCTTTTTCCTTTGAAACTCTCTTCCGGAAGGTCTGTGATTTACTCTGAGCGTCTGTTCACCTTATCAGCTCAGGACCACATGCGAGTACATTCACTGATAGTTTTTATTGTCTTGATATCTGCTATATCCGATTCAGTTGTAGTGTCTTACTTGATTCTTAGACACGATATTTCACGGACTAGTATATGTCAGATCCCGACATGAGATGTTGTTCCCGAATTACTTAGTATATTGGTACAAAACTCAACTTGTTACTTGTACTTGTATAGACATAGACTTGGGAGTGGGCTGATCACCTGCTTTTGAATCTCATGTCATGACGTGTTATGTCTGGATCATTATACTATTCGGGGATGGGGAGTTATTAGTGGTTGTGTGATCAAAATCCACACTTGTTGCTTCACACTTATACTCGACACTTGTCCATAGCTACTTGTTCACAACTTTCCATGGTGACCGGCCTTATCTTCACACTTGTTGCTTCACACTTGTTATTTGGTTGTAGCCGGTCAGATGGAAAGCTTGAACATGTTTTCCCAAGTCGATCACATGACGTACTAATAATTCAAGGCACCTTTTATATTTATTATCTGTGGTGACTAAGTTCTGTTCGGGAGAAGGATTACAGCCCCAGTCCTTGTTTGGTTTAGGGGTTGTAACTCGGATTTCCGAACAGTTCCCAAGTCGACCTATATACATTCATATTGTCGTCCTTTTCAGTACTCACACCATGATATATATTTCCAGTTGATTTTGTCTTGTATTTTATTACACTGTCTCTTATAGAATTTATCAATTCATATCGAACTGCTGTTGGTGTTTGTACTTGCTCATTTTCCTGACAGGATACCGTTAACATATTACAGATAATTCTGAGGCAGATTGCCTAACCTATTATGGGGTCGAGTCTGATGGAGTAGACCCGGGCTGTGGTTTGTTAGTAGAGCCACTAGACTTTGCTTACCCTGAGTAGTGTAGCTTAGTTAGGTTTGCCTGGCCTACGAGCCAGTTAGTACTTTTTAGACTGTAGTAGTTTTTTTATATATTATGTGATTCTCTGGATTGTTTGTGTATAGCTCTTGACTTGTGTGGATCTTGGACTTATTTTCTGTTCTCATCATTCGTATTTTCCTTTCCATACTATCTACCTTAGTTTTACATTTGTGATTGAGACTGTATTGCTATGTCACCTCCATTCGGAGTGTATATACTGTACAGGTACATTTATCTGTTTAGTTTTAGTATTTATAGATGACCTAGACAGCGTTCTACCGCCGATGCTGCGGCATAGGCTGGACGTAACCACGTACTCGTGCCCCTAATCAGGGTGCGGGTCGTGACACATTTTTGTGGTGGCCCATGTAGGTCAGAGTCACAATTAGTGCGATCTCGTAATGGTGCTCGACTTAGAGTACTAATTACGAGCCTGCGACTAGGATATAGGATATGAAAGGAGTTACTCAATCACATTTTAGGAAAATTCTGATCTTTTGATTACCATGACAACTCTTCTTGCATTTGAATTCAATTGTCCTCCTTTGATAATTTCTTATCTTGTGCCATATTGATCTCTTGGGTTCAATTCGTCTTCAGGATGACAGTGACTTGTTTTCAGGCAGTAGCAGAGCAGATAGCAGGTTCCAATCTTTCGATCTCATTTCCGCATTTGCTTTCTTATAAACTGTCTTGAAATTCAATTCCATCTGTTCCTTGATCGTTGGATGAAATTTTGTTCTTGTGATGTGATATTCTTCTGAGATAAGTCGTATGGGCTAGGTCGTCTTGATTATGAGATTTTAGAATCCTCTAGGGTCATGCTAGCAGGCATAGTGAGGACATATAGTCGGATTATGGTCGTATTTCTCGGGTGTGGGAATTTAAGGTTTTTGCTGCCAAGCATGCGGCAATGCGAAAATTTTAAATACCATAATTCTAGAGGTATGTACCATAGTCAAGGACTCTGTGATTATTGTAGCCTTGCTCACTGGCATGACGGAGATTCTGAGTATCATGATTTTGGACAGACGCATACGATTATCGAATTGCATGATTTTTTCTGTGGTTACTTTGTTTTAATTTTTGAGGATGATTCCTTTAAGGTGGATAGACTTGTAGCACCTAGTTTCTATTTGAGTATAATTTTAAAATGCTATAATTTTAGTCATTTAATTAATGTCATTTAATTCATGCTTTGATTTTGGAGATTTTAATCATTTTAAATTTTAAGCCATGACTTGTGATTTTGATGTTTTACTAGTGAAACCCTAGGGACTGTTTGACCTGGAGCCTAACCATGTGATTAGGATACTTTCAGTGTTATTTCTGGCCCAAGGGTATTTTGGTCATTGGACCTCTTTGATTTATTTTGATATTTTGCATTGGTGATTGCTTGGTTTTAATTTCGAGGACAAAATTTTTTTAAGGTGGATAGATTTGTCACCCCCAGTTTTCAGAAACAGGGGTATTTTTGTCATTTTTGCATTTTTGAATATTTTTAAATTTTATTTTATTATTTATGATATTATTTTGGGGTTGAAATTTATTTTATTATTTATGATATTGTTTTGGGGTTATTTGAGTCGGGTTCGAATTTCAACTCAATCCGACTTGAAACGGGGACCCGGGGGGTAGTTTGACTCTGGTGGGACCCACACACTAGTTAGACATGGCCCACATGATATTAATTTTAGTCTACATGATATTAATTTTAGTTAGTAGTTAGACTAATTATTTATGGATAGGTTTAGTTTAATTAGAGACTTAAAACTAGACTAATTTGACCTCAACCTTTAACCCATTCTTAATTTAAATCAAATAGATTAGTGGAGGGCATTTTGGACATTCAAAATGGGGACACCTCACCCTTTTTGGGCAGCCACCTATGGGGGGGATAAGGAGTGAGTCACCATCTCTTCCATTTCATTTTATCCATCCATTTTCTCTCTCTTGTTCTTTCCCAAATTTTTAGAGAACAACTCCATTGATTTCATCTCCAAATCTACCATTTCTTCCACCAAATCTTCTTCTCTTCTCCTCTACTCCATAGTTAGAGGGTGCTAGCCAAGTTTGGGAGGATTCGGAGCTCGTTCGTGTCCTTTTGGAATCTCTACGTGTCGGTGTCGAGTCGGAAGGCTTTTTCCTTTGAAACTCTCTCCCGGAAGGTCTGTGATTTACTCTGAACGTCTGTTCACCTTATCAGCTCAGGACCACAGGCGAGTACATTCACTGATAGTTTTCATTGTCTTGATATCTGCTATATCCGATTCAGTTGTAGTGTCTTACTTGATTCTTAGACACGATATTTTACGGACTAGTATATGTCAGATCCCGGCATGAGATGTTGTTCTCGGATTACTTGGTATATTGGTACAAGACTCGACTTGTTACTTGTACTTATATAGACATGGACTTGGGAGTGGGCTGATCACCTGCTTTTGAATCTCATGTCATGACGTGTTATGTCCGGATCATTATACTATTCGGGGATGGGGAGTTATTAGTGGTTGTGTGATCAAAATCCACACTTGTTGCTTCACACTTGTACTCGACACTTGTCCATAGCTACTTGTTCACAACTTTCCATGGTGACCAACCTTATATTCACACTTGTTGCTTCACATTTGTTATTTGGTTGTAGCCGGTCAGATGGAAAGCTTGAACATGTTTTTCCAAGCCGATCACATGACGCACTAATAATTCAAGGCACCTTTTATATTTATTATCTGTGGTGACTAAGTTCTGTTCGGGAGAAGGGTTACAGCCCCAGTCCTTGTTTGGTTTAGGGGTTGTAACTCGGCTTTCCGAACAGTTTTCAAGTCGCCCTATATACATTCATATTGTCGTCCTTTTCAGTACTCACACATGATATATATTTCCAGTTGATTTTGTCTTATATTTTATTACACTGTCTCTTATAGAATCTATCAATTCATATCGAACTGCTGTTGGTGTTTGTACTTGCTCATTTTCCTGACAGGATACCGTTGACATATTACAGATGATTCTGAGGCAGATTGCCTAACCTATTATGGGGTCGAGTCTGATGGAGTAGACCCGGGCTGTGGTTTGTTAGTAGAGCCACTAGACTTTGCTTACCCTGAGTAGTGTAGCTTAGTTAGGTTTGCCTGGCCTACGAGCCAGTTAGTACTTTTTAGACTGTAGTAGTTTTTTTATATATTATGTGATTCTCTGGGTTGTTTGTGTATAGCTCTGGACTTGTGTGGATCTTGGACTTATTTTCTGTTCTCATCATTCGTATTTTCCTTTCCATACTATCTACCTTAGTTTTATATTTGTGATTAAGACTGTATTGCTATGTCACCTCCATTCGGAGTGTATATACTGTACAGGTACATTTATCTGTTTAGTTGTAGTATTTATAGATGACCTAGACAGCGTTCTACCGCCGATGCTGCGGCGTAGGCTGGACGTAACCACGTACTCGTGCCCCTAATCAGGGTGCGGGTCGTGACAAGCCTCACGGAGTGTCTGCTTGGCTTCACTCTCGGAGAGACAGCGCAACAAAAGTCCATCATATGAGCGACGATATAATATATATAAAGACGAATCATAATAAAATCGAAATGATCGTCTCTTAATTGATGCAGCTTTTTTTGGATCTTCAGGTAAAATCCTATGAATCGCATAATCAATGAATGGACTTCTCCAATCCCTCTGTTGGGAACTGGACTCTGTAGTATAACTCTGTTCAATATACAGATTATTTTTGACACAGAATAAGTCTCGGTCCAACAATGTGATTGTGTTTTATCTTCGAATTAGAACGGCTAAGTCTGCAGCTAAGCTAGCAAGAGCATCAGCTTTCACATTCTGAGAACATGGTACAAATTCGATGAAGAATCCTTTGAATGAAAGGACCAACTCGATTACCACGGGATGAGATCAAGATTTCTGACTTCATAAGTCCCTCTAGCTTGATTAACAATCAGTTGAGAATCTCCATAAGCTTCTAGGAACTCAATGTCCAATTGTTTTGCTACTTGGAGACCAATCAGCAAAGCATTATATTCTGCTACATTGTTAGTGCATGGCTCATTGAGAGAATAGGTACGGTATATGACTATTTTGTTAGGAAAAACCAAGACGATTCCTACTCCAAAGACAATATTACCCTTAGGTCCAACCCGTGATGCTCCATCAAAATATAATTGCCAGATATCATTCTTCAAAGTCATGTTGCAATCCACGACTTCATCTGGAATGTCCTCATATAGCTTTGATGTTTCAGGTATAGGGTAAGCAGCTAAGAAATCAGCTAATGCTTGACCCTTCACTGATTTTTGAGGTATATAAACCATGTCATAAGGAGTGAGCAACATCGCCCAGGTAGCTAACCTAGAGTTAAGAATGCTCGGTTTTCTCATCAATACCCGAATAGGATTTATTCTAGAAATGACATGAATAGTCTGTCCTGTCACGTAATGTCTTGTCTTTTGGACAGCAAAAACCAAGGCCAGACATTCCTTTTCTACAGGAGTATACCTGTGTTCTGCTCCGACCATCATTCGACTAAGATAATAAATTGCTTGTTCATGTCCCATATTACTTTTTAGTGCAAGAAGAGCACCAAGTGAATGATCCAAGGCTCGAACATATAGCAAAAATGGTCTTCCTACCACTGGAGGTACCAGAACAGGTGGATTTGTAAGGTATTGCTTGATGTCATTGAAGGCTTTCTGACACACTTCATCCCAAACAAATGATACACCCTTCTTTAATAGACGGGAGAAAGGTTGACTTCTCCCAGAGAGATTAGATATAAACCTCCTAATATAAGCAATGCGACCCTGAAAGCCACGGAGTTCTTTCAAATTACGAGGAGGACGCATTTCAAGAATTGCTTTAACCTTATCAGGATCAACATGGATACCCTGAGAAGTAATGACAAATCCTAAAAACTTGCCACTGGAAACCCCTAAGAAAGACTTAGTAGGGTTCATTTTCAATTGATGTTGGCGCATCAATTCAAATACTGTCTTCAAGTCTTGAATGTGATCATCTTTTGATCGACTCTTAACAGCAATGTCATCTACATAACATTCTACTATCTTTCGTAGATGTTCTTGAAAGATGTTGCTCATAGCCCATTGATACGTGGCACCGGCGTTTTTAAGACCAAACGGCATAATCGTATAACAATAAACCCCAAGGGGTGTACGAAAAGCAGTATGCTTCTCATCTTCTGGATGCATCTTAATTTGATTGTATCCTGAGAATCCATCCATAAAAGACATGCGTTCAAAACCGCATGTATTGTCTATCATGACATCGGTAATCGGAAGTGGAAATTCATCCTTTGGACAAGCTGCATTAAGATCTCGAAAATCTATGCAAACTCGGACTTTTTCGTTCTTCTTCATAACAGGAACAATGTTAGCAACCCAGTCTGGGTGTTGTTCTTCACGAACGAAGCCACATGTGATCAGCTTTTTGACTTCCGCCTCAATTGCATCCATCATATCTGGTCGAAAATGCCGTTGCTGTTGTTTTACAGGCTTGGCATTAGAAAGAATATTGAGTTTATAAGTAGCAACTTTAGGATCTAGACCCGGTATATCCTCATAACTCCATGTAAAAATATCAATATATTCTTTGATCAGTTTTATCAACTCTTCATTTTCATCTTCAGAAAGGTTTTTACTGATGAATATTGGTTTGGGTGTAGTACCATCTCCAACATCGATCTGGACAACCTCATCCTCTGTAGGTGACTGTCGCTGTTCAAAACGAAGTTCCCATTGAGTGTCCATCTGCTGGGCCCAAGGATCATTCTCAAATGGTTCAGATTCACCATCAGTTTGAACCATATTGACTGAGAATATTTGCTCAGATTTATCATAATAATCTCCTCTAACATATGAGGAGTGAGACATATCAGATTCGATAAATTGGATTTCTTCTGAATCTGACGATTGTGAAGAGCTAGAAGAGAATTCTTCTTGTATATCATCATTAAACATGTGGGACGGATCATATCCCAACCCATGATGAGTTTTCTGATAAAACGAATCACCACTTAATGGTAATCGTCTACCCTTGCCTTGATTGAGACCTTGCATAGTCTTCAAATCATATCCCATATTCTGAATAATCTTAAGAGATTGTTGACTATATTTGTCAATTCGGATTCTTCCTTTATCTTTATCTCTCAGATCATCTGTCTGAGCAACAGGGATATTTCTAGCCGTGCCAAACACAATTTGGTGCTTGTTTTTCTTATCAGACGGAATCACGAAATAAGATTCTTCGTGACGTCTATAAGTTACACAAGCTTGCGATGAAGCAACTACAGGAAGAAGATAGGGAGAAGATGTTAGGAACCTTTGAGCATAAGGTCCAACATCGACATGAGGAAGAAAGAAATTTTCCTTATGATCAATGTATAAGGTTTCCTGTGTCTATGTCGTCTTTATACTGATGATTTTGACCATCAGAAGATAAAGTCATTATTTCAACATATTTGACAGCCATATACTCAAAAAGGAAATCATCATTGATATTAGAAAGTACAGAATGATCAATATTTACATCATTTACTAATGGACCATCATCCGTCTTCTGCGTAGACTTGCCAAGATTGACGATCAATGGTGATTCTGGATCATTTGTACGAGAAATACGCCATTTGACCTTGATCATAAGAGGTTGAACTTGGCTTTCAGCAGGAACATTCACTGATTCCTCAGATGAAGCTTGAGTTCTCCCTTTGACCTTGATCATCAGAGGTTGATTGTTGACAGGTTGGGGTTGGATTCGCCTTTTGACTTTGATCTTCAAAGGTTGCTCTTCTGGCGGATCTTCATTAATAGACTGATCTTCGGCAAATGATCGATCTTCAGCTATGTCTGATATCTCTTTCACATGCTCTTGTTTGTAGAGCATTGAATCAGAAAAATAGGCTTCGACACCCTTAAAAGGATTGATATCAGCAAACTCAGTCTTCACAACCCCTTGGGAATCCACATACTTGAAGCATTGGTGGAGAGTTGAAGGCACGATATTATACTCATGTAAACCACGGTCTTCCAAGAAGGATGTTGTAGGATACGTCTGAATTAATAACATAGAATGTTACCATAGTTCGAAGATCACAAATTTGAATCTTCAGACGAATCTTCCCCAGTGGTTTACTCTTTCCAGAGTTGAAACCAACTATTGTGGTACTAGTGTAAGTCAAGTCACTAGTAGGAATCCTCAATGGTCTTAGCATGCTTTGAAGAATTATGCTAATGGAAGACCCAGGATCAATATAAATCCTGTCAACTTCAGTGGATTCAATATACCCAGTGTAGCACAAAGGCCTGTCATGCTTGTTATGCTTCAACAACATATCTTCTTGTGTAAAGGTGATGTTAGGAATTGCTTCCATCACACTATGACATTGTGGGCATGACACTGGTATATTATTAGGAGTCTTGAGTTGAGCTAAACAGGAATCAGCTTGCAGCAAAGCTTCACTCAAGGTTTTACGACTTTCTTTAGAAAGGCGAAGCAACTCGAAGATAGATAGTCTAGTCGGAGTATTAGCTAACTGGGCTAGAATATCAAATTTATAGGATTTCATCACCACCCCCTGACTGGAAGCAGACTTCAATGGGACGTCAAAGCGTACTGCTTTCTGTTTCCCCTTTTCAACAATAACAGGAACAAGAGACGGTTGAGTTGGTGGTGTTTCAACATTCTCTGCTTCTTTGGAGGATCCCTCATAATCTTTGTGGTACTCTTTTCCATATCTTGTACCAGCAAAGGTTTCTTCTTCAGACTCAGAAAAATGAAGTACCATATTGCAGGATTTAGTCTTCTTTCCCTTAGCCTTCTTCTTACGAGGATGGTTATGAGAAACCTCAGAACCCAATCCAACAGTAGATTTTTGACTTTGAATTTGTAAAGGAAGTCGTATTCCTTTATCATAATTCAAACCTTCTGCCTTTTGAAAATTATAACCCATCTTCTTCATGAGAAGGACAGATTGCTGACTGTACAAGTGAGTAGGCAGCGGACTTTTAACAGGTGGTTCAACAATGGAAGAAGTAGAGATCTCTGTAATTACAGGAGAATAAGGAATAGAATTCTCTGTAGCTACAAGAGAAGAAGGATTCGGGATATGAGGAAAAATCCCTACAGGAGCTTTTTCATAAGCAGCGAAGACTTGTTGTGCCCTGTATAAGGGAACACTATTCATGGCTAGCCACTGCTGATGAGTAAGCTTGAGCTTGGTAGGAGGAGCCAGACTTGGAGGATATATGTTCAATCCTCCCATTCTATCTTCTAAAGGAATGCCATCCCATAGATGATCCAAATCATCAGGATCTGGAATAACATGAGAAATCATGTTGCAGGTTTTGACTTTCTTACCTTTCTTGGATTTTGAAGTTTTACCTTCATCTTCCATTTCAGGTACTAAGTCGGGATGTACCCACATAATTTCACTATTCTTTAATGTGAGAGGCAACAATCCTTCATTTTCCTCCCTAGCAGGCGGGATATTCACAATCTTCATTGTCGCCTTCGAAATTGGGACAATTCCATCTGGTACTTGTTGAGAAGGAAAATCTCCAAATTGAAGAGAAACCATATTGGTTGTGACCATATGCTCATCGTTAGTTAGAGAGATGGCATTGGCATTAATCAGCTCTTGGATTTTCTTCTTTAGTACATAACAAGCCCTAGTGGGATGATTAATGTATCTGTGATAGATACAATATTTGGGATTGTCAGTCAGATTCACCTCATTAGGCCTCTTTGGCTCCGGGATCTGGAGTTTGCCACTCTTCACCAGACCTTGAAATATCCCTGGGATATCACTTTCGTCAAAAGAATATTCTTTTTTGGCTTAGAAGACTCCTGATTATTCGACGTCGTTTTGCTTTTGGAAAAATTAACCATAAGAGTGTCTTTTCCTTTTGCATTACGATTGCCAGAATTATTACCAGGATTACCTTTCTTTCCTTTATCCTCTGAGGCAAAAATCATCCCATGTTCACGAGCCAACCTACCATTGGTCTCGGCAGAAACTGCTGCTATGATAAATGAAGCCCAATCTGTGAATTGGGAACCCGTGAAGACAGCAATGGATGGTCGCAGATTCATCTTGCATGTATCAATTAACGCTGAATCTGGCATACCAGGAGGCATCTTTAGAGTCAGACGCCTGTCGGAAACGTTCAATGAACGTCCGAGTATCTTCTTTCTCCTTTTGCTTGATTTCTATTAAGGAGGACATGTTCATGTCCATACCTCCTTCATAGAAGCGGGAGAGAAACATTGCCTTAAATTCGTCAAAAGATGAAATGTAATTATCGGGTAAACTACGATACCAGTCGTAAGCTGAACCCGTCAAGCACCCAATGAATACTCGAGTGAGAAGAGCATCATTTTTCTGCAAATGTACAGTCATAATATCAAAGTAATTGATATACTGACTAGGAGAAGCCTTTCCATCAAATAACACCATTGATTGTGGCTTGAATTTTGGTAGAAAGGGTAAATCATTCCAATGAGGAGGATAAGGTTGCTTAATCCCTAACCTCTGGAGTTGATCCTTTTGCTTCAAAACTTCAAACTGTGCTTTGAGCTCACGCACTGCTTGAATGGCTTCACTGGTTTGCGGAGGCATATTTGATTGAATAGTTGTTGGATGTACCGTAACCCCCACCGGAGAAGGTACATCTTCTGGAATGATGGGATCTGGAGATACAAAATTTTGGTTAACAGCAGGCTCTTGAATATTCAAGGGTATATCAACCCCTTGACTATCTTGAGTTTGTGCTGCTACCTGCACCGGTGTTACTATTGCCGGTTGAGCAGTTTACTGAGCCGTTATTATCTGGTGCATGCTTTGCATCATGTTAAGCATGTCTTTCAATGATTGCTCAATGGCAGTGAGACGTTGTTCTATATTAGCAGATGACGTCTCTGGTTCATCTCCAATAGTGTAAGATTCAACCTCTCTTGAAGATACAGTGGGATTAGTATAGAGGTATGAATCAACACTATCAGTTTCAGACTCAAAAGACTGAGTACCCCCAGCTTCTGAATCAGAAGTCTGAAACTGTCTTTGTCTTCTTGATCGAGTATTCTGATATACTCCTTCAAAAGAATCAAGAAGTCTGTTGAATTGTTGTTGACCTGGAGTTTGGGACGTATTCCGTCTAGGACGTCGTCCTCTGTTGGTATGAGATGCTATATTGACTGATGCATATGACAACTCATGTTCTTGGTCATCAGCTTGTTGTTGAGGCGCATTAAAACTTAACCGATCAAAAACTGACCGTTTGGAAGCCGAACAACAATATTTAATTACAATCTGGTGACACTCACAATGGTGATTTTCTTGGGGAAGTGTCACGGAAGATTGTCTATTTTTACGCTTTTGTATTAGCAATTCACGTAAATCAGAAGGAATAGAAGGAGTAGTCTTCTTTATTACATTTGTGGTAGCAAAACGTTTAGTCCCTTGTGTATAAAGAAGATTACTGGCTGCATTCGCAGAACCAAACTGTTCATTTTTATATGCTTGGATTTGCATGCGTAAATCGTGAGATTTTTGAGCACGAAGGACTCCATCTTCATTGCGTGTAATTTGTAAGTTTGGTACCTTGCGTACAGAAGTATAAGAAGGTTGTTGGTTGAAAACAGAAGTTTTACCAACTATATTTTTATGCTTCATACGTGCAGGTACATTCACTTTAGATACAGAAGTATCTTTGTGAATTTTATCTACACTGTCACAGACAGAAGATTTACCTTTACGCATAGAGCGCAAAACATGAGTATCTGCCATGTCACAGACGAGAGATTTTCCTTTACGCGAAGAGCGTAACTTTTGTGTGTTTACCACGTCACAGACGGGAGACTTATTCTTACACTCAGAAACACAAGCATTAGAGTCTACCTTACCAGAGATGGAAGACTTATTCTTATGCATAGAGCGTAAATTTTGATTTTTACCCACTGGACGTAAAACCTCATTTTTACGCACTGGGCATAAAACTGGGCTTTTATGTGGTGGGCGTAAAACCTCATTATCTTCACCGTCACAAACGGGAGATTGATTGTCACACTTAGAGTACAACGCTGAAGTAAGGACTGCCTCGTTACGAATGGGAGCCCCTACCACAGGAGTGGGAAGAATTCCCTTACCATCAGAAGTAACAGAGAGATCAGAAGCTGTTTTGGATTTAGGAATCCAAACTTTTCGTGCTTTGCGAGATTTTTGAACATTGGAGCGGCGAGAATCACCCCCAGTTCGGAGCATCTCTTCATAAGCAGTCTGGTCGAAGTGCACAACCAGAGTCTTCTTTGTCGATCCAATCGACACATCATCGTATTGAGCAATTGCCTCCTCGTCAGAGGAGAAGGTCGTCCCCAGCAGAGTCGTCATTTTGTTTCACTTAACAAAATGCCTGAAATTGGCTTTTGAAAATAAAACGAAAAAAAGTACAAATAGTACAAATTATTCTGGGAAGTATTGCTATGGAAGTCTGATCTGAAGTCGATCACTTTGTTCCTTGGACCATACGATGATGATGAATATCACTGTTAGAAGATGAACAACAGGAAGAACTAAGTCACCAGAAAGGTATCGACGCACTTGGGCACTGATGGCGAGGCTGAATGCTTTCCTGCTTTGCTTCACTCTGTTCTGGAAGAAAAGTTGAAGAAGAATGCTCTAGAGAATCAAAATCTCTGGGTTCTGATCTCTATGTATTCTCTCCTTGTCCCTCTCTCTGTCTGTTCTTGCTATATAAAAAAAATCAGTCTATTTATAGACTTGGCTTTTTGTGCGTAAAACCCAGCAAAAGTTCTGTCTTTACGCTAATAACTGCCACCCATGACTGAAGTCATCCTCTGCATACGTTGACACGTGTCCCATTATTTCAATAAGAATAGGATGCACGTACACACGTTCTTCGAGATGTGTGGTATGAAAGCCATGTAAGCAAACCACGTTCCAAAGTAGTCAGAAAGGATAGGGCGTAAACAACAACCCAAATATACTCTGAGCGTAAAGTAGTAGACTAGGCGTAAAATAGCCCTGACATGGACTTTCCGCGTTGTCACGTCCCGCTCCCAGAATACGGTGAGCCGAGTACGTAACATCATCCCCAGGCTACGCGACATATGAATACACCAGTACCCACATTCGCGATTGTCGCCCGTAGGGTTCTAGGATAGGTTGATCACAGGTCACTATCTTGCATAATAAAATCAATATTGTTCTACAATGGACATTCTAAGCTATAAATAGGAAAATGAACTACTCTACCCAATGTAACAATTAACCCAAAATTATATAAAAGTATACCTGAATAATGATATAGAAAGTATTCTGATTCCGACATAATTGCCTTCAAAAGTAAAATCTCGTTCTTGTTCTCCAGCTTCCTTTCAGCTTGTCGTAGCAGTTCCTTGGAAGTAAGTCTACAAATCTAGTGAACAATACTAGGTCGTCAATACGACGAGCAAGCCCTCGGTCAAAGGAGAGAGTTAAGAATACATGATGATAAGATAAATGAATGCAAGAAGGAGCATACTTGAACACATGAACTTATACCACAGGATATCAGACAAGTAGTACATAGCTCTCAAGAGTAATGACACAAGGAACATATAAGACCTTTCTATACCTGAATGCAAGTTAGAGAAACTCTTCTGGATCACACACACACGCCTAGCATCTCAACAATAACCCCATTTGCCTGGGATCAGGCTCGTACAAGACGGGTGGTGCTTAGATTATCCATCCGTCTGTACTATCACATATTGATGTGATTACAAGCAAGATAGCTTCATGAGTTGTTTTCGAATCATCTGGGTCGAATCATCGAATCATGAGCTATAAAAGAAATTCGCATGACTTGAACTTTTCCAAGAATATCGAATCCATTCATTAGATAGCTGAGCTGAACCCAGGGCCTGGATGTCTAATGAATTAATATATATATTCTGAGCTGAAACTCAGGGTATTGTGCAATGGATAGCTGAGCTGAAACTCAGGGCCTAGATGTTCAATTGCGATCAAGAAAGTGAGCTAAGCCTCACCCCGGATATCCGCGCGGCCGCACGAACACCGTATCAGGGACCGATCGGTACGAAAAATAAAAATCATATTGCAAAGAAGTCAGCTGGGTGTGATCCAATGGTTTCTTTCCCATCCCAATGCAACCTAATCTAGACATTCGGATTCCATAGAAACTATCCCTTAAACGGGAGTCTTAAAAGTTAAGTCGTATTCAAGTAATAGTTTCGTCTTTTCCGAAACTACGAGAGTCCAGAAAAGTATTGGAACCAAAGCAAAATTTCAAGGTATCTAACTAGACAATGATTTCCAAGAATCCCTCCGATGCCATAGATCGGAGATGGTTGGCTCCAATGAACTAGAACTCAAGTCAAAAGTTTCTAAAAAGTTCGAATTCGCGGAAAAAGATTCTCTCCGAGAATTTCCAAAATTTCGACAGAGTTTCCTCTGTATTTACTGACCCAGAAACATTTACAGAACAAATAAACACAAAGAATAAACATATGGGCTCGTCGACCCCTTCGGTGGAGCAACCCTCAACACCGGCAACACGCAATATATAACCGGGTACGCCGACCCCCTTCGGTGGAGCAACTCCCAACACCGGAAAACACACATTCATTTATATATATATAATTTAAATAAACTTTCTTACCATTGTAGGCAAATTAACAACCAAACAAGCAATTTTATTTTGATTATGGCAATGTGCATTACCTAAAATGCAATCAAATCTGAAGAAATACACTTGTTAGTAATACGAAGATACCAAGATGTAAATTTCTCATTGATAACATAAACTAAGTAATTTGTTTACTTGTGATAATGGCTAAATTAATCTAATAGTTCAATTTTGATTTTGCATTGCTACAATCCATATTTAGCCTCCTAAAGATAACCAAAGGAGTTTTAAAATTGAGGTTAAGTAATCGTAGGGTTATCCTAACATATATATACCCCTAATGCCATTTTTTGACTAAATAATGGTGTCAAACATGTCTATTTAGCATATTTCTATAATGCGAACAAAATTGAATTATTACACTAAATTACTACTTGTTAATCTTACAAATACAAGGTTATCCTCAAATTACAATACCATATCAAGGAATGTAAGTTCCATGTAAATAAAAGAAAAATTTTTGTGTATAGGTTATGTCCTGTTGTGTCAATATATATATATATATATATATATATATATATATATATATATATGTCAAGTATAGAAATAATTCTTGGATTGGATCTACATAATACTACTTGAAATTAGAGCTGAAATGTCCATACATTCATATGTGTATTATTCCTAGGTTTTAATTCATACACACAATTGCTCGTATATACACTCACATATAATATCGAGTCGATGTGTCCATTCATGTTTTGTGTCCTAATCATTTGTTCACAAAGTACTCATTTGTCTACATATACATATATACATATGCACATCAATTTCAATTTCCAATTACTCATATCCATAAATTGAATTTAACCATAACTTACTTAAATTCCAAAATTAAATATCTATCATTTTAATTCATGCAATTTAGAAAATTAGATTTTTGAACAATTTCTAGGAGAAAAAGAGAGATGGATGACTTGCTATCAATTGCTAGTTTTATAAATATATTCAAGGAACTAACAAACATCATTAGTAATTGCTCAACCTTATAAAAAAAATAAAATAAAATCACAGTCTATAATTATAAGATACACATATTGCGTATAAACTTAGAATGATCGTAAACCTTATACTTATATATAAATAAACATATAGCTATGAATATACTACCAATAAGCATATAGATTGCAATAAGTATGTATATAAGTAGACAACTTCGAAATTGCTAGAAACCAATTTGAATGAACTAAAGCAATTCTCTACACCGGATACACGTGCATTTATATATAATTAATCAAAACTTTGTATAAGTACCAATCAATTTATTACACCATATTCATTATATTTCTAGTTGTTAGCATTTTGAAGTTACAAAAAGACGATTTAATGTATCACAAATTAGTTTTTCTTAGGTATAGACATAAAGAAGATGCTTTATAAGTATCATAAGAATCAAAACTATCAATACTTTCTAAACTACGTCTATATTTATATGTCAAGCTTATTATTATAAGATTTATTTTATTAAAATTGATTCACACAAATTAGGTAATTTATGCTATTTTCTGATACATACAAATATTGTTATTGCCTTGGAATAGACTAAATTAAAATTTTGCAACATACTTGTTTGGAAGACATTTTTTTTTTCCATAAATCCACAATTTATCTAAACTTTCAAATTTTAAGAAAAATCCCTTGTAACAAGTAAAATTTTCTTTTATTAACTTAAGCATCTTTGTATGGATAATTTGTGAAACTATACTACTTTACAATACAACCCTAAGTGAGATTTCAAATTGCACAACTAAGTACATATGCAAGATTATGATTTAATATGAAAAATCAACTATTCAAAATAAATAAAACATTCATGGTGTCTCTACTAAAATGCATGGTTTTCAAGCAACATATCATATCTATGTGTGTATGCGATGTCCATCATACAACTTAGTATGAAGAATAACATTCTAAACCTTCCTCTTACTAGTTCTCCTATTATATACCATGTATGTGATCTAACAATATCATAATTCATGATTCTCATGTAATTAATTAAATCATAAATTTTGTCCAAAATTGTAAAATAATAAAAATTAGCAATATGGAATTTTATAACAAGCCAATATCTCAAGAAAGGGAAGAGGGCTTGCCTTGGGAATTTGGGGGTTTAGGGTTTACTCCATCTTCTCCAATTTTCTCAACCTAATTTTTCAGAAATTTACTCATATAATAAGAGTATTCAAATCTGACTTAGAAATTTAACAATGGGTTTTGGGAAGAAATTGATACCTAGAAGTAAAAGAGGAAGAGGAAGTGGTAGTGGAAAGTTGGAGGAGGAGATGGTGGTGGAAGGAGGCGCGTGGCCGGCGGCCGGTGGCCGGCGGCGCGGCAGCGACTGCAGCAGCAGCCAGCAGCAGCATCAGCGCAGTAGCAGTAGCAGCGTAGCAGCAGTAATAGCTGCAGTAGCAACACCAATTGAAGGGTGAAAAAAATATGGAGAAGAGAGAAGGAATAAGAAGAAGGGGAAGAGGGTTGGAAGAAACCGTGAGGAAGGGGAAGAGGGTTGGAAGAAACCGTGAGAGAGAGGAAGAGAGAGAATGGAGTGTTGTCATCTCTTTCCTTTTCTCTATATACATTCTTTTCTTCTCCTTCTTTTTTTTTTTTTAACAAATAACCTAAAGACATAATGATTAGAGAATAAGGTAAAATTACCTATTTGCCCCCTAGTCTTCATGCATGGTTACAAGTGTGTGGGTTAGGTGGCATGGTTGGTGAGGGAATGATTTATGCAATTTGAAATTTTACATAGGATTGGTTTTGAAAAATTGATTTTGTTTTATTTGAAAATCCTCTCATTTAAAATTATTTCATGAAAAGGAATTTGATATAATATGTAAGCAAAATTGTTTATCAACAGAAATTATTAATGAAAATAATAATGCTAATAATTAATTAAAAAAATAAGGTAATGACACTCTACCCACCTTATAAAAATTTCGTCCTCAAAATTTAAATTTATAGATAAGATTTTCAAAGAAAATTTAAATAGAAGCAAAATGTTCTACCCATCTTACAGAAATGGAGTAATAATCCATTACAGTATTAAATAAAATGTTTTGAAACATATTTAGCAAAAGCTTCATGAAATTAAGGTCAATTCGAAAATATTAGAAATCATCAAGATTCTTGAAATTCTATATCATCAATAAAATTGTCAAGTACCATAACCATGTATGTTCTAAAAAAAAAATCAAAATCATATTCCTCATTTCTTGTTTCCTGGCGTGATATAGTAGTCTTGTGCCTCGCCATTGCGCATATGGCTGCAATCAAGATTCCATTTCACTATTACGATTTGCTACCTCTACCTTGAAGCCATAAAATGAGTAGGAATTATGATTTTTTTTTTTTTTGAAGTAACCTTACACGTTATGGTATACTTGGAAACTCAAAAGATACTCGAAATCGGTACTTAGAATTTTTTTTTTCCTCTTCATCTAAATATCAAAGTAATATATATAATATCATAATATAAAATCTTTCGACCAAATTAGTAAGAAAATCTCATATATCTATTTACCAAAAATACTGAATATCATTTTAAATTATTCAAGTCAATGATTTTTAAATCCAAATTGAGATAAAACAAAATTGATTTTTTTTGAATATCAAGCATGAAAACTAATTACAAAAATATTGTCTAGATTCTCGGAATCTTACTTAGAACCATGTTTTGAGAATGTAGTGCCTCGCCAATCTGGATGGCTGCAACAACTTCTCATTTCACCATTCAATTGAAGGATTCTCGGATTCTTGACACAAATAAATAAATAATTATTCTTTGACATGAAATCCAATTACAGAAAGTCCAATCAAATAATGCTTCACGGAAAAAAATCAATAAACAATCAATGAGTAATGCATACAAGAGTATTTAGATGGAGGATGAGTCCCAAAATCAGGGATACTACTAGAAAGAAATTAGATTAAAAAGAGAGGATACAATTCTAGATTCAAATCGATAAAACTTGGATGAAACAAGGAGATTGGAAAATTTCGAGAAAGTTTGGGGATTTGTGGAAATGGATATATGAAATTTGATAAGAAAGGGGAATGAGTTGATTTAAGAATTGATGAGATCAAAATACCAAGGAATTATATTACACTCAATAAGCTATATACAATACTATGAGTACATATATAATTATGTCTATACCTTAAAACAAAATACTGCTAGTACTAACTTACCCAATAGTTCTTCCAAGTTATCCTTATATCTATGCTCATCCCACAAAACATGCTACATACAATCTAAACAAGGCCTTAGATCATATATAGCAGGTTGACTATGTGATCATCATTCTCTTACCATTTCAATCTATATAATATCTAGATAATCTAAATCTCAGGTTTACTAAGGGTGCAAAGTTCAAGATCCCTAAAGAACTTTCTGCAAATCCATCACTGGACTACTATATTAGGAATACTTGTCTAATTCCCTCTGAATTACTTGACTTATACACCTGGTCATGTATCCTTATACTACCCATGACTTCCAATATCATCTATATCCTTAATGACAATCTTAGATTATGATTCTTACCTATATATAGATTCACGATAGGATATTCATTAGGAAGGATCGATAAGGTAAGCAAGATGGAACATAGTCTATGGGTAAAACCTTGTAGGGCATTCTCTATCCTAAGGTTCCTTGTAGGCTTTTCCTAAGAATAAATCGTAAGGTCTATAGGTTAGCCTCTATATAGGCTTCCGTACAAGCTTAGCCTGTATCCTATCCTAGGCTTTCTATTTTTTCGAGACCTGCATGGGCCACCAACAAAAAGATGTGTCACGTCCCGCACCCAGAATACGGTGAGCCGAGTACGTAACATCATCCCCAGGCTACGCGACATATGAATACACCAGTACCCACATTCGCGATTGTCGCCCGTAGGGTTCTAGGATAGGTTGATCACATGTCACTATCTTGCATAATAAAATCAATATTGTTCTACAATGGACATTCTAAGCTATAAATAGGAAAATGAACTACTCTACCCAATGTAAAAATTAACCCAAAATTATATAAAAGTATACCTGAATAATGATATAGAAAGTATTCTGATTCCGACATAATTGCCTTCAAAAGTAAAATCTCGTTCTTGTTCTCCAGCTTCCTTTCAGCTTGTCGTAGCAGTTCCTTGGAAGTAAGTCTACAAATATAGTGAACAATACTAGGTCGTCAATACGACGAGCAAGCCCTCGGTCAAAGGAGAGAGTTAAGAATACATGATGATAAGATAAATGAATGCAAGAAGGAGCATACTTGAACACATGAACTTATACCACAGGATATCAGACAAGTAGTACATAGCTCTCCAGAGTAATGACACAAGGAACATATAAGACCTTTCTATACCTGAATGCAAGTTAGAGAAACTCTTCTGGATCACACACACACGCCTAGCATCTCAACAATAACCCCATTTGCCTGGGATCAGGCTCGTACAAGACGGGTGGTGCTTAGATTATCCATCCGTCTGTACTATCACATATTGATGTGATTACAAGCAAGATAGCTTCATGAGTTGTTTTCGAATCATCTGGGTCGAATCATCGAATCATGAGCTATAAAAGAAATTCGCATGACTTGAACTTTTCCAAGAATATCGAATCCATTCATTAGATAGCTGAGCTGAACCCAGGGCCTGGATGTCTAATGAATTAATATATATATTCTGAGCTGAAACTCAGGGTATTGTGCAATGGATAGCTGAGCTGAAACTCAGGGCCTAGATGTCCAATTGCGATCAAGAAAGTGAGCTAAGCCTCACCCCGGATATCCGTGCGGCCGCACGAACACCGTATCAGGGACTGATCAGTACGAAAAATAAAAATCATATTGCAAAGAAGTCAGCCGGGTGTGATCCAATGGTTTCTCTCCCATCCCAATGCAACCTAATCTAGACATTCGGATTCCATAGAAACTATCCCTTAAACGGGAGTCTTAAAAGTCAAGTCGTATTCAAGTAATAGTTTCGTCTTTTCCGAAACTACGAGAGTCCAGAAAAGTATTGGAACCAAAGCAAAATTCCAAGGTATCTAACTAGACAATGATTTCCAAGAATCCCTCCGATGCCATAGATCGGAGATGGTTGGCTCCAATGAACTAGAACTCAAGTCAAAAGTTTCTAAAAAGTTCGAATTCGCGGAAAAAGATTCTCTCCGAGAATTTCCAAAATTTCGGCAGAGTTTCCTCTGTATTTACTGACCCAGAAATATTTACAGAACAAATAAACACAAAGAATAAACATATGGGCTCGTCGACCTCTTCGGTGGAGCAACCCTCAACACCGGCAACACGCAATATATAACTGGGTACGCCAACCCCCTTCGGTGGAGCAACTCTCAACACCGAAAAACACACATTCATTTATATATATATAATTTAAATAAACTTTCTTACCATTGTAGGCAAATTAACAAGCAAACAAGCAATTTTATTTTGATTATGGCAATGTGCATTACCTAAAATGCAATCAAATCTGAAGAAATACACTTGTTAGTAATACGAAGATACCAAGATGTAAATTTTTCATTGATGACATAAACTAAGTAATTTGTTTACTTGTGATAATGGCTAAATTAATCTAATAGTTCAATTTTGATTTTGCATTGCTACAATCCATATTTAGCCTCCTAAAGATAACCAAAGGAGTTTTAAAATTGAGGTTAAGTAATCGTAGGGTTATCCTAACATATATATACCCCTAATGCCATTTTTTGACTAAATAATGGTGTCAAACATGTCTATTTAGCATATTTCTATAATGCGGACAGAATTGAATTATTACACTAAATTACTACTTGTTAATCTTACAAATACAAGGTTATCCTCAAATTACAATACCATATCAAGGAATGTAAGTTCCATGTAAATAAAAGAAAATTTTTTGTGTATAGGTTATGTCCTGTTGTGTCAATATATATATATATATATATATATATATATATATATATATATATATATATATATATATATATATATATATATATATATATATATATATATATATGTGTGTGTGTGTGTTAAATACCTTAAATATATGTGGGGCTAAATAAAATTTCACTTTGATGGGCTTTCCAACTTAAACTCATTCCTATTAAGCCAATTTCTTTTGGTAACCTAATTCTTTTAGGCCCATTCCAGGGGCTTGGTAAGGAGTCTAAGTGTACTCAATCAAAGAAACCTTATGTTTCTTTCAAAAGCTTTTATTTTCTTCACTGATTTTCTCTAAATTCAAATTTCATTCGGTTGGACAACCAGCCTGTCATGAAGAAAAGGATTTCCCGCCAGTGTTGCCTCTTCTTCACGCAACCATCGATCTATAAAAGATCGACGAGTGGTCCTCAAATCCTTGCTCTTCTCTCTCTCTCAAAATTTCATTCCCATTTTCTTCGAGATCAGATCTCAATTTTGGCAGCCGTGGGAATTTGGGGATCAGGAGCTTCATCCTCAATCGATCCAGCCACCTTGGTAATTTACTCTATCTACTTTGATTTAAGGCTTTGATCAGTTGATCCCCTTTCTTCTGAATGCACTGGTCGATCTAAAAATTTCAGATCTATGAATGTTCGTTGAGTTCCTGAGCACAATCTCTTCAATCTGGAATTTATTGTCGTTTGAGGTGAGATCCATTATCTAGATTAAATTGATTCAGTGATTGTTGATTCAATTTTGCAAGCTTCATATCATAGTATGGATCGAAATTGGTTTCCACATTGATCATCTAAATTCAAATCAGTAGAATCAACGATTAGGCATCAGAGTGTTTAGGCTCTTCATTCAACCTGGTATTTTTTCCTTGTTTGCAAGCTAATTTTTCCTTGTCCGATTTCTTGTTTTGAAGTTCGATTTGGAAGGATCGATCATGTGACTGAATGTAGAGAGAAGACTCGACACGACACAAGAACCCTGCTCAGGTAAATTCTAATCCATTTATGCACATTTGGTAGTTCTTCCTGTGTGGACTGTGGCTGGTTCAGTTGTTGTGTTTTCAAGTAATGGTTGGTAGCATCAGGAAGGATTTTCAAGTATTGGTGATATTAGCTAATGTTTTGATTGAATGTTTATGTTCTGCCAAATTACTGATATTATTAACCTGGGAGAATTTGTGTCAGTCCTGATTAGGAGGGTGGGTGACCTGAGTTTGGAGTTGAACTTTAATGTTAATCTATGATCTATTTTCCTTGAACTAAAATTTTTCTGATACTATTAGATGCTTTGCCTAAATAATAAGCCATGCTTTGATATTAGGAGGCTAATGTATCAATCGTGTTTAGGGAGGAAGGATAACTGTTGATTGTTGAAGAAATGGTGTGGATAGAAGCCAATTGGGACTGATTAGTATCAGTCCCTATTCAACACTGTGTTTGGCTTAATTATTGTATCAGGAAACCAAGTCGAATGACCAATGTAGTGATTGATGTCAGGACTGACTTGCATCCAGATTTGTGTTGTTTTTAACAGTATCAACTATTATGGTTTAATGTATCAATCACACTTTTGGGACTGTTCGATTTAGGACAGTCCTTGGATAGCTTGGGTTAACTCTTGAATGTTGTGAGCTGAACAACATTGAATTGGTTAATATTGAAGGACTGGACTGAACCTTTCCATATCCTGATTAGATGTCCTGTGCAGCATATAACTTAATTAAGAATTGGTCTTTGAACCTGGGTTTTCTGTGCCAAGCAATAGCTTAGTATCAGTGAACCATTAAGGGCTATTTAGGATCAGAGCTTTAGATGCCCTGTGCAGAAATTGAGATGGTATAGCAAGTGTTAGGCCACTGTTGATACATTCGAGTGATTTCCTAAATGATTGATGTTAGGTTGGAATTGCAATGGTCTCAGGACTTAACTGATTTTAAGGACTGATTTGATTTGGTGTTAGAATTTATTGCATCAGTTATATAGGGATCTCGTATCAGCTGAACAAGATTGAATGTGTGCTCTGATTCAACACAGAGCTATATTATTGTCCCAGTGAAGACTGAATGTATCAGTCTGAAACCTGAGATGATTGTTTTAACTTATAGTTCTCTGGGACAGTAATATAGATCTCTGTTTTGGAAATTAATAAGTGTTGGAGCATTTCTCAATCGATGCTGAGTAAGTTAAATAGGTTAGAATCTAGATGGGGGTTTTGATTTGATAAATGTTGGTAACCTCCTGTCAGCCAAGATAGGCTGTGCTTGTGTAGGTTATTGAGATGCATCTGCAGTTTGGAATAACTGATTTCCTGTGGCAGCAAGTGTAGACTCTGTTTAAGTGTCAGTCCCACAAACCTGGTATTTTTACACTCTTACAGTAGCTCTAAACTTGGGTTCCAACTTGAGTTGACACATGAGATTGTCACAACATCCTCCACCCTTCTCAGATGTTGTGATTAAATTCCAATCTGGGTATCTTGAATTGCTGAATTTTATCATGATATTAAACTGAAGTGTTAAGAGCAATCTGGTTGTCCTGTAGATTAGAGACTAATATGGAACTTTAGGTCCTATGTGTAGTACCCCGCTCCCGTTGGGGCGAAGCACTATGTAATAGGCTCGTGCCAAGTCAGACATAGTCGGGAACATAGATGGCTAGTCTGACTCGGCGACGAGTTTGTATACAAAAACCATGGCATCAATAAAATCGATTTGGACGAGTGATATGAGTACCGTTCCAACTAATGGATCGACTACTGTTGGAATAAGTCCTAGATGCGGTAGGCGGCGTCTTGGCGAAGGAACTCTAAAGGGAGCGACGCAACCCGTCTGCCGTTGGTTTTATTGGTTTTCTTGGCTTTCTGAACGAATTGTTGCGTGGATTTGATAGTGTGCTTTCGCGTCGATTTCTGAATGCGTCTTTGGGAATTTCGAAGGAAGGATTGAAGGAAGGGTTCTAATTCGATGCTCGTGCCATTGCAGGAGTTCGTGTAACTGACGCTTGACCGTCGCGAAGCGTTCTCCTACTCTCGGCACAATCTCCTTAGGTGGGTGGTTCTTCGGCCCCTTCTTTTCTACTCCTTCCCGCCAACTAAATTCTTAAAGTTCAACGTTCAAATCGATGATGCTAACGGGATGTATGCTTGCCACTAAGATCAAGAGCTCGGGATAATATATCAACCTAGAAAAGTAAACTCGGAATCGATAGGTTCACACTAAGAAAGAGATAGACTATATTTCATGCCATGCAAAACACAACTATGAAAACCTTGGTGGCGGTACATCATGCCTCGGAGAATTTGGTGCCTACGGGATGCTAAATTAGAACGTACGGTTTCGGGGGAAAGGACCCTTGCGCGAGTAGGAATGATTATGTGATTTGATAATGGTTACGCTATGCAATTTACTTCATACATATATAATTGTTCACGCATTCGCATGGTCAAGGACGACTTGTGCACAAGGTGGGCTTTCCTCGAGACGGTACCCGGGGCCCTGGGACCGAATCGGCCTAGGAGGAAATTATGGAAATCGTGCTTCGGCGCGAGGCATTGCGAGACCTCCAGTTAGGCTCGCTACCTGGACTGGAGGGCGCGTCGCAAGGCTACGTAATCGTCCTTCTTGGTGTCGATATCACCAATGACCGCATATAGGATAGACTGCATGCTCATCTATTGTCTTGTGCAGGTGGTAAGTATCATGTACATTTTGTGCAGGAAAGGAGCACGACCGTGGTAAGAATGTCTTTAAATGGGTTATGTTGTTATCGTTTAAAATGTGCCTCCGATATGAACTGCAACTCATATAGTTCTAAATAGAAAGATCACTTCGTATGCCTGAATCCTTAATAAGCAGTGTCGGTTTAGACGAGTGGGTTCGTCCCATCCACTAGCAAGTGTGCTAACCCCCAACTCCCCAGGTAACGAGCGTGCTGCGGGAGCTCGAGACTAAGCTGGAGCTGAAGAACGGGAGGTGGCACGAAGCTCTCCTATTTTGAAGTATTTTGATGCCCAATTCAGACCGAAGGCTTTTGTTCAAATGTATAAAGGGGCATGAATGTATGGAACGCTGAGGATTATTTCAAGGCGTAGCTGTTGATAGCTTTCTTTTGTACTTCAAAGATGTAGCCGCAACGGCATATGTAATGTAAATATGACCTTGTACATATTTTGCAAGTTTATGAATGAAAGATCTAAGTTTTTTCCTATGCTATGTTTTCAACTCTCTGCATTGTTAAATTTCAACGCGTCGAGCCTAAAAGAAATTTCCAAGCGCACATCCTTGCCTTGTGCAAGTCTATCAAAGACTTGTACGGCATCACGTCCCGACCCGTGGGGATCGATTTATATCGAGTCAAGGCGATGGCGACCGATTCGGCGAGTCGGGGCGTGACAAGTTGGTATCAGAGCTAATGGTTCACCCCTCGGACCTTCCAAAATACTTTCTTTAGATGATGCCGTTGCAATTTTTCAAAAACTATGCTTTTCGACATATGCGGCCTGAAATAATCGTTCCATACATATAAGCCCGTAGATATTTTGAGAATACTAACGGGTTTGCTCAATTTTGTAGGAATGACGGAAGGACTGGGTGTCCCCACATTGATTAGCACGGATAGCACCGAAGGTGCGACGCCTAGCGAATCTGCCATGGAGCGACTACTACACCGCATGGAACTCCAACAACGTCAGTCAGAGATGCAGCAACGACAGCTGCAGGAACAGATCCAGGCCCAAGTCAGCGCCCAACAAAAGCAAATGGACGCCCTGACCAGGATCGTGAGCACCATAGCGACGCAACAAAACTCGACGACCGTCATGTCCGAGGAAGAAGTACAAGCCGAAAAGACAAAACATGTGTCATCCTCCTCCCTGCTCAAGATGACCAAGTTTAAGAAAATGAACCCGCCGGACTTCAACGGTCGAGCAGAGCCTGACGAAGTCATGGGGTGGCTAGTGAAGATTGAGAGTCTGTTCACTCTCCTCAACATCAAGGGGTCCAAGAAAGTCGGGTGCGCGGCGTTGCAGCTCAACTTGAGGGCCTACGACTGGTGGGAAGCGAAGAAACAGGAACTCCAAGGGTCCAACCCCAGTGCCAAGATCTCGTGGGAGACATTCAAACAGGCCTTCCTCGAACAATACATCCCTCGTGCCCTTCGTCGACAGAAGGAAGAGGAGTTCATGTCCTTGAAGCAAGGAAACTTGTCCGTTGAAGACTACGATGCGAAGTTCGCAAAGCTAGCGAAGTTTGCCGGGGCTTTTCTGCCGAACGCAGAGGCGTGGTGCGAGCGCTTCCAGCAAGGCCTGAATGAAGATTTGCGTCGGGACGTCATGAACCAGAGATGCCAGACGTACAGGGAATCATATAACGCCGCTCTTGATATGGAGCGGGTCTTCGGTCGAACGTCGCAGAAGGGCGGATCAAGCATCCGCAACAACTTCAACAAGCATCCTAATGACGTGGGAGGATCTGGTGCGCCAAAGCGCCAGAACACGACCGAGTATCGGGGGCCTCACCCAGGCGTACGTTGCCATCGCTGCGGCAAAATGGGACATCTGGCGGTCGACTGCCGAGGGGGATGCTTCAAGTGTGGCCAGCTAGGTCACAAGGCGGTAGATTGTCGAATGGGGAGGGCGAACCAACATCCACCAAGGGACGTCCAGAACCAGAACAGGGCGCCTCCCGCCCATGGCGCAAACGCAGTGCCCGTGAATCCACAAAATCGCCAAGGGGCGCAAGGCCGAGTCTACGCACTAACGCGGGACGAAGTCTATGCGTCCGTTACTGTCGTGACAGGTATACTACTCTATAAAAATATGCCTGCTAGAGTATTGTTCGATTCGGATGCAACGTATAGTTTCATATCGGCCGACTTTGTAAAAGAAAATGAATTACCTATGCAACTTTTAGATATGAATCTTAGCGTTAGCACTCCATCGGGAGTAGATATGCCTGCCACTCATATTTGTAGGGACGGTTACATATGCATCGGAGGGAGGAATCTATCCTTGGAAGTTATCGTCCTCGACGTCAAGGAGTACGATATAATTCTCGGCATGGATTGGTTGGGTGCATGCCACGCAACGATCGAGTGCGCGGAGAAGAGAGTTGTGTTCCGCCTTCCGGGCGAAACCGAGTTTTCCTATTCGTGCGGAGCAGCATCAAAGTCGGCAATGGTGATATCGACGATTTCGGCAAGGCGTATGTTGCATTCCGGGTGCAGCAGATACCTAGCATCAGTTCGAGACACGAGAACGGAGATTGCAAGCACGGCCCAGACCGAAGTCGTAGCAGAATTTCCTGATGTGTTCCCAGACGAGTTGCCAGGGATGCCGCCGAACCGAGAGATAGAATTCAGCATCGACACCTTCCCGGACACCCGACCGATATCCAAGGCACCCTATCGAATGGCGCCGGCAGAGCTGAAGGAACTGAAGGCACAACTACAAGAGTTACTGGATCGCGGATACATTCGCCCTAGTGTCTCCCTGTGGGGTGCCCCAGTATTGTTCGTGAGGAAGAAAGATGGATCGATGCGGCTGTGCATCGATTATCGGGAACTCAACAAAGCCACGGTACGAAACAAGTACCCGTTGCCGAAAATAGATGATCTGTTTGACCAGCTACAAGGGGCGACGGTGTTTTCCAAGATTGATCTTCGCTCAGGCTACCATCAACTGAAGATCAATTCCGAAGACGTGCCGAAGTCCGCCTTCCGAACCCGATATGGTCACTACGAATTTCTAGTCATGCCTTTCGTCTTGACCAACGCTCCTGCCGCGTTCATGGATCTAATGAACCGGGTGTTCCGACCGTTCATAGACAAATTTGTCGTTGTATTCATCGACGACATTCTCATATATTCAAAGAGCAAGGACGAGCACGTGGAATACTTGAAGACGGTGCTACAGACTCTGCGCGAACATCAACTCTACGCCAAGCTAAGCAAGTGCGAGTTCTGGATGAACAGCGTGACGTTCCTTGGGCACGTTGTGTCCGCTGAAGGCGTCACGGTGGACCCAAAGAAGATTGAAGCAATAGTCGAATGGAAGCGGCCTACCTCAGCAGGCGACATCCGAAGTTTCCTCGGCTTGGCAGGCTACTACCGTAGATTCGTAAAAGATTTTGCCAAAATTGCGTCGCCTCTGACTCGCCTCACCCAGAAGGGAGTCACATTCGAGTGGAACGACGCCTGCGAATCGAGCTTCCAAGAGTTGAAGAAATGGCTCGTCTCAGCGCCGATCCTTGCACTTTCGGACGGGCCAGAAGGGTTTCAGGTATTTAGCGATGCATCACGGACGGGTTTGGGATGCGTGCTTATGCAAAGGGATAAGGTAATTTCGTTTGCTTCGAGACAATTGAAGCAACACGAGAAAAATTATCCTACGCATGATCTTGAGTTAGCGGCCATTGTGTTCGCGTTGAAGCTATGGCGACACTATCTTTATGGTATAGCTTGCCGCATCTATACGGACCACAAGAGCCTCAAATACATCTTCACTCAACGGGACCTGAATTTACGGCAGCGGCGTTGGCTCGAACTCATCAAAGACAACGATCTGACTATCGAGTACACGCCGGGTAAGGGGAACGTTATGGCAGACGCGCTGAGTAGAATGTTTGCTGGGTGCTTGTCTATCAACCGTAACATACAGCGAGACTTAGCGGAGATGGGTATCGAACTCCGAATCCGTTACCGTGGAGCACGATTGGCCCAATTGCACCTTGAGTCGAGCTTGCACAACAAAATAAAGACCGCACAGGAAGACGACCCATTCCTGAAGAAGATGCGCGAGCTGATTTCGACGGAAAAGACGACCGACTTTGTGGTGGACGAGGGCGGAATGACGCGGATGAAGGGGAGGATATGCGTGCCGGACCATGCTGAACTTAGAAAAGAGATTCTGACGGAGGCTCATTATGCGAAGTACTCGTTGCACCCCGGGAGTACCAAAATGTATAAGGACCTGCGCACGACCTTTTGGTGGCACGGCATGAAGAAAGACGTGGCGACATTTGTGTCACAGTGTATGGCCTGTCAACGGGTGAAGGCCGAGCATCAAAGACCAGGCGGAGAGCTACAGAACCTCGACATTCCAGTATGGAAATGGAACGACATTTCCATGGACTTCATCATGGGCCTTCCGAAGACGTCGCGGGGGAATGATGCGATTTGGGTCATTGTCGATCGTTTGACCAAATCTGCTCATTTTCTCGCTATTAAAGCATCATGGAGCGTCGATCGGTTAGCTCAGATTTATCTCGACGAGATCGTCAGACTGCACGGGGTACCGGCCACAATCATTTCGGACAGAGACGGACGATTCTTATCGCATTTCTGGACGAGTCTACAGGCGGCGCTGGGCACTAAGTTGAACCTTAGCTCCGCGTACCACCCGCAAACCGATAGCCAGACAGAAAGAGTAAATCAGATCCTGGAGGATATGCTACGTCTGTGCGCGATAGATTTGAAGACTAGCTGGGACACGCACTTGCCGCTCGCGGAGTTCGCATACAACAACAGTTACCAATCGAGCATCCAGATGGCCCCCTACGAGGCACTTTACGGGAGGAAGTGCCGATCTCCGATTTGCTGGGACGAAGTCGGGGAGCGACAGGTGCTCGGGCCAGAACTAGTCGAACAAGCCGTCGAGAAGGTCCGCATGATTCGAGATAGGCTTCGTATTGCTCAGAGTCGACAAAAGAGTTATGCAGATACTCGTCGACGACCGTTAGAGTTCTTGGTTGGGGACCATGTGTTTCTGAAGGTGACGTCGATGCGGGGCGTCATGCGATTCGGGGTAAAAGGCAAGCTAAGTCCGAGATTCGTAGGGCCCTTCGAGATCCTCGAAAGAGTGGCGACCGTTGCTTACCGGATCGCGCTACCTCCTGCCCTGGCCGAAGTGCACGACGTCTTTCATGTCTCCCAACTTCGGAAGTACGTGCATGACCCAAGCCATGTGGTTAGTTTTGATCAGTTGGAGCTACGCGCCGATCTATCATACTCGGAGGAGCCCGTGCGAATTTTGGACCGTAAGGAAAAGATCCTGCGGAGCCGATCGATGTCCTTGGTTCGCGTACTCTGGCGCAACCATTCCGTCGAGGAGTCAACGTGGGAGCTAGAGGCGGAGATGAGGGAGAAGTACCCTTCACTTTTCGTAGACGAAGGTCAGACCCTTATTCTTAAGTTTCGGGACGAAACTTTTTCTTAGTGGTATATTATGTAGTGCCCCGCTCCCGTTGGGGCAAAGCACTATGTAATAGGCTCGTGCCAAGTCAGACATAGTCGAGAACATAGATGGCTAGTCTGACTCGGCGACGAGTTTGTATACAAAAACCATGGCATCAATAAAATCGATTTGGACGAGTGATATGAGTACCGTTCCAACTAATGGATCGACTACTGTTGGAATAAGTCCTAGATGCGGTAGGCGGCGTCTTGGCGAAGGAACTCTAAAGGGAGCGACGCAACCCGTCTGCCGTTGGTTTTATTGGTTTTCTTGGCTTTCTGAACGAATTGTTGCGTGGATTTGATAGTGTGCTTTCGCGTCGATTTCTGAATGCGTCTTTGGGAATTTCGAAGGAAGGATTGAAGGAAGGGTTCTAATTCGATGCTCGTGTCATTGCAGGAGTTCGTGTAACTGACGCTTGACCGTCGCGAAGCGTTCTCCTACTCTCGGCACAATCTCCTTAGGTGGGTGGTTCTTCGGCCCCTTCTTTTCTACTCCTTCCCGCCAACTAAATTCTTAAAGTTCAACGTTCAAATCGATGATGCTAACGGGATGTATGCTTGCCACTAAGATCAAGAGCTTGGGATAATATATCAACCTAGAAAAGTAAACTCGGAATCGATAGGTTCACACTAAGAAAGAGATAGACTATATTTTATGCCATGCAAAACACAACTATGAAAACCTTGGTGGCGGTACATCATGCCTCGGAGAATTTGGTGCCTACGGGATGCTAAATCAGAACGTACGATTTCGGGAGAAAGGACCCTTGCGCGAGTAGGAATGATTATGTGATTTGATAATGGTTACGCTATACAATTTACTTCATACATATATAACTGTTCACGCATTCGCATGGTCAAGGACGACTTGTGCACAAGGTGAGCTTTCCTCGAGACGGTACCCGGGGCCCTGGGACCGAATCGGCCTAGGAGGAAATTATGGAAATCGTGCTTCGGCGCGAGGCATTGCGAGACCTCCAGTTAGGCTCGCTACCTGGACTGGAGGGCGCGTCGCAAGGCTACGTAATCGTCCTTCTTGGTGTCGATATCACCAATGACCGCATATAGGATAGACTGCATGCTCATCTATTGTCTTGTGCAGGTGGTAAGTATCATGTACATTTTGTGCAGGAAAGGAGCACGGCCGTGGTAAGAATGCCTTTAAATGGGTTATGTTGTTATCGTTTAAAATGTGCCTCCGATATGAACTGCAACTCATATAGTTCTAAATAGAAAGATCACTTCGTATGCCTGAATCCTTAATAAGCAGTGTCGGTTTAGACGAGTGGGTTCGTCCCATCCACTAGCAAGTGTGCTAACCCCCAACTCCCCAGGTAACGAGCGTGCTGCGGGAGCTCGAGACTAAGCTGGAGCTGAAGAACGGGAGGCGGCACGAAGCTCTCCTATTTTGAAGTATTTTGATGCCCAATTCAGACCGAAGGCTTTTGTTCAAATGTATAAAGGGGCATGAATGTATGGAACGCTGAGGATTATTTCAAGGCGTAGCTGTTGATAGCTTTCTTTTGTATTTCAAAGATGTAGCCGTAACGGCATATGTAATGTAAATATGACCTTGCACATATTTTACAAGTTTATGAATGAAAGATCTAAGTTTCTTCCTATGCTATGTTTTCAACTCTCTGCATTGTTAAATTTCAACGCGTCGAGCCTAAAAGAAATTTCCAAGCGCACATCCTTGCCTTGTGCAAGTCTATCAAAGACTTGTACGGCATCACGTCCCGACCCGTGGGGATCGATTTATATCGAGTCAAGGCGATGGCGACCGATTCGGCGAGTTGGGGCGTGACACTATGTATCTTTCAAATCTTTATAGCAAGGTTAGGTAGAATAACCTTGATGGCCACAAATACCTGGTGTAGTATATATATTTATGAATCTTCCATTTGGATTATGGCTTAGGCTAGACTTATGTTATGCTTAGAAATGTCATGTTTCAGAATAGATTAGTTTCATTTTAGATACCTAGATTATGAAAGTGAATTTTAGCTAAATAGCTATGTTTTGATGTTAATCAACTTGTACTTATTAAACCAGGAGGATATCCAGCTCCATTGTTCACCCATACTTTCTTGGAGCAAGGCAAGTACTTTTCTACGGTTTTGTGCATTTACATTCTTGTACCCTTTCTTGTGACACGTCATGGCACGATATTCATGTACTCCTGTACTCCTGTACTCTTGTTCTTGTACTTATTAGTGTCGGGTGGGGAAATACACTAGCCATGTGACCAATCCCGATTACTATATATTCCTGTACCTAGCTTAGGCCTCGCACTGTGCACGCGGGTCCTAAGTCGTACCATATTCATGTACTCCTGTGCATGCTCCTGTACTCACCCCAGCCGGTCACATGGACTAGATGTATTTCGATATTGTGCACATGTCATGTCTGGTACTTCAGGATTATAGTTTCATTCCTGTACTTTACATGTTCCTGTACTTTACATTCATGTACTATAGTTCCTGTACTTATTCCATATACTACTTTCCTGTACTTTCATGTTCATTCCTGTACTCATGTACCATGTTCATACCATGTTCATGTTTCATTACCTAGAACTGTACTTTGCTCCGCTCCTGAATAGGATATGTTGCAGGTATTCTTGTAGGACATTGATCTACTCTATGGGCCAGAGCCCAGGATGTAGCTGAGCAGGATGAGGCTTAGCTTGAGGTTTCAAGTTTAGATTACTTAGCTTTACTTTGAGATATTGACTTTAGAGTTTATAGCACTTTTCATTCTTGTTGATCTGGTACATTATGATATCTGGATTTGTGGATTATGGTGATTATTCTGGGATACGTTTTTAGATGCTGTGATTCTATACTTTCATGTTTATCTGGTTAGTTTTCCCTAGCTTGGTACAGCTTACTTCGTCGTGTCTAACGACGAAGGCTGGGCGTGTCCGACTCGTGTCCGATTATTCGGGAGCGGGTCATGACATGTTTTTAGTGGTGGCCCATGCAGGTCTATCCTAATGGTACCTAGGACTTAGCGTACTTTTGGGGGACTTGATTATACTAGGGGAGCTTGATCACAGCATAGGAAAATCGGAAAATAAGGGTTTATCAGGTATATCAGGTGTATCAGGTATTTTAATATTCTATAAATACTTGTTGTATGTAGGTCTAGGTTATTTTAACAGTTTTCTGTTTTGCAGATAGTTCAAAAGCATACGACACCAGAACTGTCAATTCACCTGCACTTGACGTTTCCGAGCTTCCACTACCTTCTATCACTCTACTATCCCCACGGGTAGTACGTAGTTGACGGAGATGTCTGAAGAGTCCCTTGACAACCAGAGGAAGCAGGCCACCCTTTCCAAGTCAGACTTGTGGATACACTCTCCGAGCCAGGAAGGACTTCTGATTTCCAGACTCTCAGGCACTTGGACTTCTCCGACACCGAGCACATATCTTACATCGAGGAGCAGATCGAGAACCTGGAGTCGCAACTGAAGATCATCCAAGTCCCTGAGGACCCGACTCCTTGAAGACTGAAGCCACTAGCCAGGAGATCCAGAATATAACACAGACAATAGAACGAGACAGAAAGTTGAAGCTCATGAAGGAGATGAAGACTTATGACGGAGATGACAACTACTGTGGATCCACAAAGCGTCATCAGACTCGGACAGTGTTTCTTCAATCACATCATCAGATTCAGACAATGACCAATTGTGCTTTCTGCCGCCATCCCGGACATCGCTTCGAGGAGTGCCGCAAAAGGCGAAGGCTATGCCTGCACTGCAGATCGCCTGCCCACCAAGTCAAGAACTGCCCGGAGGCTACTGATCACGCTGCCCAAGGACGAACGCGAGAAGCACCGGGACTACAACAAGGGGACCAGCCTCTCTAGATTCGGTAACCACATGGAGCACTACCGCAGGGATCAGCCTACGCCAGGACAATTGAAGGAGGTTAAAAAGATTTTCGTTCTGGAGGAATACAGAGGATAAACTGAAGACGGAAGATTCTTTTGCATGGTTGAAAAAACTATGTATCTTGATTAGCAATTCAGTCTCTCCTTAGAATCCTCTTAGCGCCTAGATTATTTCTTGAAACTTCTTGTTTGACACCTTGGTTGATGTCGAAACTTATTTTTCCTATTTCGGTAAACTTGTTTCAGATCCACAATTTGATAATTGTTTGAAATCCATTAATCGATACCGTTTGCATATTCATCATTCCTGACTTTGTTTCCTAGTGATGGCTCCTATTTGCAAATTTTGTTTCTTTATCAAACTTCATGTTAATTGATAATTAATCGTTTATTGAGATTTCATTTCAAAATCCTGTTCCTCATTCAAAACTTGTTTAAAGCTCCGTCCTATGCAGACATTGTTGCAAATACCTTTGAGGGTTTTGAAGATTTCGTTTCCTATTCTAAACCTTGTTTCCTCACCAAGGTTTTCTAGTCGAGATTTTATTTCCTAATCACGACCTTGTTGATATTGGTTCCCTAATTGAGACCTTGTATCCTATGGGAGGTTGTTTTCCCTTCGAAACTTTGTCTGAGGTTTCGTTCATAATTGAGATGTTGTTTCCAGTACGGGATTTTATTTCTTATTTTGAAACTTGTCTCCTATCTGATACCTTGCTTCAGTTTACCCTTCGAGACTCTGTTATCCCTTCGGAATAATGTCCCATATATGGAATCTTGTTACCATTTCAGATATCAGTTGATATTCCGTCATAATTTGAAACTTTGCCCTGTCTGAAATTTTAAATCTCCCTGGTTGCCCTTTTGTACTCACTATCCTTGATTTGATTCCGTGTTGCTTCATAGTACCTAATAAACCCTTGTATTCTAATAGTCAGGTAACCTCACCATTTTCGTAACTTGGACTATTAAAACTCATTTTGATTCCTTGAAATTCTCCTATGGATAAAGTTCAAAGGCTATTCGATGATCTACTATGGCATGACAGTTGTGCGCTGCAGCCATTAGCTGGATTATGGAGACTGAGGGTTCACTGCAGCCAGTAGCGCACTGGCGAGGCAGGAACTCTAAGTTGAAGTAATTTCAGACACCTATAGGTTTTTGAGTATTGTCGAGACTTGTCATATTCTTCATATCTTGATCTCTTGGGTTGTTTCGTTAATGACTGTTGGAAAATGGATAAGGTTGATGGAGTATTCGGAGACATATTGTTATTTAAGTCACGGAGCCGAAAGTCCACTGCAGTCAGATACATACTGGCGGGGTAGGGATTCTAAGCAAAGTGATTTCAGATACCAACATGTTCTTGGATATTCTGGAGACTATATTTCCTTTTCATATATTGGTTTTCGAGAACCACAAATCCTTGCACGTTCATCCTGATTTGATACTGTATCTCCTGAGTATTGCGTACGTCTCCTCAATCAGCCCTTGCTAAATTTTCTTCTAGTATTGTATCGTTAGATCATTGATTTCCTCAAATTGTATATTACCAGATTTTGATTCCAGACTTCGTTTGTGACTTGGCTAAACTCCGATCTAAAGTCATGACTGTCTGACCATGATTTTCCTATCTTGTTCTAGCCCACTTGTGTTAAACTATCAATTTTTGATCGTACTTAATAGTTGTGTCTTCATGATTTTGCTCCTCTAAGTTGTAATTGAAATTCCTTCCACTTCGTGACTATTTGATCATCGATCTTTGTCAAAGCATGATATCCCAAACTTCTTGTGTATACTTGGACTCAAGGCTCAGAGCGTCATGGATCGACAGAAGCACTAGGTGGACAACAGCAGATGGTCACCAGAGTTCGTAGTTAGAAGCAGAGTGTTCCTGAAGAATCTCGCCGACCAGAGGCACCATTCGTTTTGGCAGAAACAGGAAGCTCAGTCCGAGATTCATCGGACCTTTCGATGTGACGGCGCGTATTGGCGAGGTGGCATATTGACTAGCGCTTCCAGCTAGCTTGGAAGGAGTACACGACGTTTTTCACATGTCCCAGCTTCGACGCTACATTCCAGATCCGAGTCATGTGGTGGACTATTTGGAGCTAGAGGTGGGTCCGAGATTGACTTGCGAGGAGCAGCCAGTGGAAAACCTTGATCGGAGGGAGAAGCAACTGCAGAACCAGACTATTCCACTTGTCCGCGTCATGTGGAGGCACCACTCTCTGGGAGAGTCCACATGGGAGCGCGAAGACGAGATGCGAGAGCGCTATCCTAGCTTGTTTGCTTGATTGTATTCTTCTGTTCGAAAATTCTATTTTCAATAAATGATTTGCGTTTGAACTTTTTGTAAATTGAGATTTATTTTGTGGGTCTTCGAATTTCGAGGACGAAATTTTTCAAGGGGGAGAGATTTGTAACTCCACCTTCCTGAAATTAAATTTTTTTTTAGCCTTACTTTATCTGGATTTAACAAATTGAAAAATTGTTAAATACCTTAAATATATGTGGGGCTAAATAAAATTTCACTTTGATGGGCTTTCCAACTTAAACTCATTCCTATTAAGCCAATTTCTTTTGGTAACCTAATTCTTTTAGGCCCATTCCAGGGGCTTGGTAAGGAGTCTAAGTGTACTCAATCAAAGAAACCTTATGTTTCTTTCAAAAGCTTTTATTTCCTTCACTGATTTTCTCTAAATTTAAATTTCATTCGGTTGGACAACCAGCCTGTCATGAAGAAGAGGATTTCCCGCCAGTGTTGCCTCTTCTTCACGCAACCATCGATCTATAAAAGATCGACGAGTGGTCCTCAAATCCTTGCTCTTCTCTCTCTCTCAAAATTTCATTCCCATTTTCTTCGAGATCAGATCTCAATTTTGGCAGCCGTGGGAATTTGGGGATCAGGAGCTTCATCCTCAATCGATCCAGCCACCTTGGTAATTTACTCTATCTACTTTGATTTAAGGCTTTGATCAGTTGATCCCCTTTCTTCTGAATGCACTGGTCGATCTAAAAATTTCAGATCTATGAATGTTCGTTGAGTTCCTGAGCACAATCTCTTCAATCTGGAATTTATTGTCGTTTGAGGTGAGATCCATTATCTAGATTAAATTGATTCAGTGATTGTTGATTCAATTTTGCAAGCTTCATATCATAGTATGGATCGAAATTGGTTTCCACATTGATCATCTAAATTCAAATCAGTTGAATCAACGATTAGGCATCAGAGTGTTTAGGCTCTTCATTCAACCTGGTATTTTTTCCTTGTTTGCAAGCTAATTTTTCCTTGTCCGATTTCTTGTTTTGAAGTTCGATTTGGAAGGATCGATCATGTGACTGAACGTAGAGAGAAGACTCGACATGACACAAGAACCCTGCTCAGGTAAATTCTAATCCATTCATGCATATTTGGTAGTTCTTCCTGTGTGGACTGTGGCTGGTTCAGTTGTTGTGTTTTCAAGTAATGGTTGGTAGCATCAGGAAGGATTTTCAAGTATTGGTGATATTAGCTAATGTTTTGATTGAATGTTTATGTTCTGCCAAATTACTGATATTATTAACCTGGGAGAATTTGTGTCAGTCCTGATTAGGAGGGTGGGTGACCTGAGTTTGGAGTTGAACTTTAATGTTAATCTATGATCTATTTTCCTTGAACTAAAATTTTTCTGATACTATTAGATGCTTTGCCTAAATAATAAGCCATGCTTTGATATTAGGAGGCTAATGTATCAATCGTGTTTAGGGAGGAAGGATAACTGTTGATTGTTAAAGAAATGGTATGGATAGAAGCCAATTGGGACTGATTAGTATCAGTCCCTATTCAACACTGTGTTTGGCTTAATTATTGTATAAGGAAACCAAGTCGAATGACCAATGTAGTGATTGATGTCCGGACTGACTTGCATCCAGATTTGTGTTGTTTTTAACAGTATCAACTATTGTGGTTTAATGTATCAATCACACTTTTAGGACTGTTCGATTTAGGACAGTCCTTGGATAGCTTGGGTTAACTCTTGAATGTTGTGAGCTGAACAACATTGAATTGGTTAATATTGAAGGACTGGACTGAACCTTTCCATATCCTGATTAGATGTCCTGTGCAGCATATAACTTAATTAAGAATTGGTCTTTGAACCTGGGTTTTCTGTGCCAAGCAATAGCTTAGTATCAGTGAACCATTAAGGGCTATTTAGGATCAGAGCTTTAGATGCCCTGTGCAGAAATTGAGATGGTATAGCAAGTGTTAGGCCACTGTTGATACATTCGAGTGATTTCCTAAATGATTGATGTTAGGTTGGAATTGCAATGGTCTCAGGACTTAACTGATTTTAAGGACTGATTTGATTTGGTGTTAGAATTTATTGCATCAGTTATATAGGGATATCGTATCAGCTGAACAAGATTGAATGTGTGCTCTGATTCAACACAGAGCTATATTATTGTCCCAGTGAAGACTGAATGTATCAGTCTGAAACCTGAGATGATTGTTTTAACTTATAGTTCTCTGGGACAGTAATATAGATCTCTGTTTTGGAAATTAATAAGTGTTGGAGCATTTCTCAATCGATGCTGAGTAAGTTAAATAGGTTAGATTCTAGATGGGGGTTTTGATTTGATAAATGTTGGTAACCTCCTGTCAGCCAAGATAGGCTGTGCTTGTGTAGGTTATTGAGATGCATCTGCAGTTTGGAATAACTGATTTCCTGTGGCAGCAAGTGTAGACTCTGTTTAAGTGTCAGTCCCACAAACCTGGTATTTTTACACTCTTATAGTAGCTCTAAACTTGGGTTCCAACTTGAGTTGACACATGAGATTGCCACAACATCCTCCACCCTTCTCAGATGTTGTGATTAAATTCCAATCTGGGTATCTTGAATTGCTGAATTTTATCATGATATTAAACTGAAGTGTTAAGAGCAATCTGGTTGTCCTGTAGATTAGAGACTAATATGGAACTTTAGGTCCTATGTATCTTTCAAATCTTTATAGCAAGGTTAGGTAGAATAACCTTGATGGCCACAAATACCTGGTGTAGTATATATATTTATGAATCTTCCATTTGGATTATAGCTTAGGCTAGACTTATGTTATGCTTAGAAATGTCATGTTTCAGAATAGATTAGTTTCATTTTAGATACCTAGATTATGAAAGTGAATTTTAGCTAAATAGCTATGTTTTGATGTTAATCAACTTGTACTTATTAAACCAGGAGGATATCCAGCTCCATTGTTCACCCATACTTTCTTGGAGCAAGGCAAGTACTTTTCTACGATTTTGTGCATTTACATTCTTGTACCCTTTCTTGTGACACGTCATGGCACGATATTCATGTACTCCTGTACTCCTGTACTCTTGTTCTTTTACTTATTAGTGTCGGGTGGGGAAATACACTAGCCATGTGACCAATCCCGGTTACTATATATTCCTGTACCTAGCTTAGGCCTCGCACTGTGCACGCGGGTCCTAAGTCGTACCATATTCATGTACTCCTGTGCATGCTCCTGTACTCACCCCAGCCGGTCACATGGACTAGATGTATTTCGATATTGTGCACATGTCATGTCTGGTACTTCAGGATTATAGTTTCATTCCTGTACTTTACATGTTCCTGTACTTTACATTCATGTACTATAGTTCCTGTACTTATTCTATGTACTACTTTCCTGTACTTTCATGTTCATTCCTGTACTCATGTACCCTGTTCATACCATGTTCATGTTTCATTACCTAGAACTGTACTTTGCTCCGCTCCTGAATAGGATATGTTGCAGGTATTCTTGCAGGATATTGATCTACTCTATGGGCCAGAGCCCAGGATGTAGCTGAGCAGGATGAGGCTTAGTTTGAGGTTTCAGGTTTAGATTACTTAGCTTTACTTTGAGATATTGACTTTAGAGTTCATAGCACTTTTCATTCTTGTTGATCTGGTACATTATGATATCTGGATTTGTGGATTATGGTGATTATTCTGGGATACGTTTTAGATGCTGTGATTCTATACTTTCATGTTTATCTGGTTAGTTTTCCCTAGCTTGGTACAGCTTACTTCGTCGTATCTAACGACGAAGGCTGGGCGTGTCCGACTCGTGTCCGATTATTCGGGAACGGGTCGTGACAATATGTCAAGTATAGAAATAATTCTTGGATTAGATCTACATAATACTACTTGAAATTAGAGCTGAAATGTCCATACATTCATATGTGTATTATTCCTAGGTTTTAATTCATACACACAATTGCTCGTATATACACTCACATATAATATCGAGTCGATGTGTCCATTCATGTTTTGTGTCCTAATCATTTGTTCACAAAGTACTCATTTGTCTACATATACATATATACATATGCACATCAATTTCAATTTTCAATTACTCATATCCATAAATTGAATTTAACCATAACTTACTTAAATTCCAAAATTAAATATCTATCATTTTAATTCATGCAATTTAAAAAATTAGATTTTTGAACAATTTCTAGGAGAAAAAGAGAGATGGATGACTTGCTATCAATTGCTAGTTTTATAAATATATTCAAGGAACTAACAAACATCATTAGTAATTGCTCAACCTTATAAATAAAATAAAATAAAATCACAGTCTATAATTATAAGATACACATATTGCGTATAAACTTAGAATGATCGTAAACCTTATACTTATATATAAATAAACATATAGCTATGAATATACTACCAATAAGCATATAGATTGCAATAAGTATGTATATAAGTAGACAACTTCGAAATTGCTAGAAACCAATTTGAATGAACTAAAGCAATTCTCTACACCGGATACACGTGCATTTATATATAATTAATCAAAACTTTGTATAAGTACCAATCAATTTATTACACCATATTCATTATATTTCTAGTTGTTAGCATTTTGAAGTTACAAAAAGACGATTTAATGTATCACAAATTAGTTTTTCTTAGGTATAGACATAAAGAAGATGCTTTATAAGTATCATAAGAATCAAAACTATCAATACTTTCTAAACTACGTCTATATTTATATGTCAAGCTTATTATTATAAGATTTATTTTATTAAAATTGATTCACACAAATTAGGTAATTTATGCTATTTTCTGATACATACAAATATTGTTATTGCCTTGGAATAGACTAAATTAAAATTTTGCAACATACTTGTTTGGAAGACATTTTTTTTTTCCATAAATCCACAATTTATCTAAACTTTCAAATTTTAAGAAAAATCCCTTGTAACAAGTAAAATTTTCTTTTATTAACTTAAGCATCTTTGTATGGATAATTTGTGAAACTATACTACTTTACAATACAACCCTAAGTGAGATTTCAAATTGCACAACTAAGTACATATGCAAGATTATGATTTAATATGAAAAATCAACTATTCAAAATAAATAAAACATTCATGGTGTCTCTACTAAAATGCATGGTTTTCAAGCAACATATCATATCTATGTGTGTATGCGATGTCCATCATACAACTTAGTATGAAGAATAACATTCTAAACCTTCCTCTTACTAGTTCTCCTATTATATACCATGTATGTGATCTAACAATATCATAATTCATGATTCTCATGTAATTAATTAAATCATAAATTTTGTCCAAAATTGTAAAATAATAAAAATTAGCAATATGGAATTTTATAACAAGCCAATATCTCAAGAAAGGGAAGAGGGCTTGCCTTGGGAATTTGGGGGTTTAGGGTTTACTCCATCTTCTCCAATTTTCTCAACCTAATTTTTCAGAAATTTACTCATATAATAAGAGTATTCAAATCTGACTTAGAAATTTAACAATGGGTTTTGGGAAGAAATTGATACCTAGAAGTAAAAGAGGAAGAGGAAGAGGAAGTGGAAGTGGAAAGTTGGAGGAGGAGATGGTGGTGGAAGGAGGCGCGTGGCCGGCGGCCGGTGGAAGGAGGCGCGTGGCCGGCGGCCGGTGGCCGGCGGCGCGGCAGCGACTGCAGCAGCAGCCAGCAGCAGCATCAGCGCAGTAGCAGTAGCAGCGTAGCAGCAGTAATAGCTGCAGTAGCAACACCAATTGAAGGGTGAAAAAAATATGGAGAAGAGAGAAGGAATAAGAAGAAGGGGAAGAGGGTTGGAAGAAACCGTGAGGAAGGGGAAGAGGGTTGGAAGAAACCGTGAGAGAGAGGAAGAGAGAGAATGGAGTGTTGTCATCTCTTTCCTTTTCTCTATATACATTCTTTTCTTCTCCTTCTTTTTTTTTTTTTTTAACAAATAACCTAAAGACATAATGATTAGAGAATAAGGTAAAATTACCTATTTGCCCCCTAGTCTTCATGCATGGTTACAAGTGTGTGGGTTAGGTGGCATGGTTGGTGAGGGAATGATTTATGCAATTTGAAATTTTACATAGGATTGGTTTTGAAAATTTGATTTTGTTTTATTTGAAAATCCTCTCATTTAAAATTATTTCATGAAAGGAATTTGATATAATATGTAAGCAAAATTGTTTATCAACAGAAATTATTAATAAAAATAATAATGCTAATAATTAATTAAAAAAATAAGGTAATGACACGCATAAAGTGGCTAAAAACAGCTTTGGGCGTAAAACGTAGCCCAAATAAACTTTATGCGCACGTCAACTTTTGAGCGTAAAAACTCATATAGTCTCCATGCGTAAAAGAAGTCATATTGTGAGCGTAAAATAGCTCAGTCCACATACTAAATGACAACATTGGTCTCTGTGTAAAACAAATCCCTTCGAATTCTGTGTTGTACGCTGTGAGTAAATCTTCATGTCAGACTTTGCATTAAATGCATGACTTGACAGCTTTGTCCAGCGTAAAGTGGTTAGCTTATCTCTGGCGTAAAACCACTGGCTTGACCCTGGCGTAAAGTGATTAGTCTGTCCTTGGCGTAAAATAGATCATTTTGAGTGGAATGCTCTATCTCTTTGACTCATTCTATGAAGCACTTTTTACGCTCCTACAACTAGGAGTCGCTATAGTCAATTATCAGCGACTGCTTTTTTCCGCCGTCGCTAATATACGTCGCTATTCTAACAGATTTTAGTAGTGGCCGGAGGTGGGGGGGTGGGAGGGAGGGGGGATGGGGCTGTGCGGGAGAAGGGGTGGCCAGAGTGGGGGAGGGGAGAAGGGGAGAGGGAAGGGATAAGGGCATTTTCGGAATTTTTAAAATTTTAGGTATGAAGTTGAAAAAAAATAATAGTTGAGGTATTAAGTTGTTGAGTAAAAAGTTTAGGGTATCAAGTTGAAAAATCAGAATAGTTGAGGGTATCAAAGTGCAATTAAGCCAAAAATTTATTATCAAACATAAAGGAAGGAAGGGTATAATAGAAAAAATAAAATTCTGATCTAAACTCTTTAATTGAACATATCAGTACTTAAATTCTAAATTGGTATAAAACTCAGAGTCTAAACACTAATTAGCCCATAAATATACGAGATATTTAATGGTCCCTCTATTTTAAAAGTTTTTTTTTTTTTTGAAATGGTCGGTGTAACATATGGAATTTTTTTGCACGCTGCGTTGCATGCCAAAGAAAATTTGATAAGTTATCACCAAAGAAAATGTTTAAGCAACTGAATGTCGACAAATAATAACTGATAATTTTTTTGACTTTCGTCCCACTTATTGATATAAAGCTGTACTTTTGTCGTTTTTTGGCTTTATTAGACTTACATACTACGTTTTGTCACGAAAAATATTACCGTGGCAAAATAAATATTTTTTACGGCGAAAGTGAAATGTAAGTCTAATAAATGTAAAAAATAAAATGTAAGTATAAATTCATATTAATAAGTGGGACAAAAGTTAAAAAAAATTCAGTAATTTATGTAAGAGAAGTCGGAAGCCCATGTCAAAGTTTAGTGTAGAATATAGTTGTAGAGATAATTCAAAAGAAAACTGTGAAGGACCACTAAATAAAGGCTGATTTGAGAACACATTGTCAATATATAGTTCCTCTATTATAAAAGGTCAATGGGTGGGGGCTGTTGTGGACAGCTAACTGGCCAATGTCACGACTTTAGCAAACTAAAGCAGAAGAACAAGATGCCATTTTATTAGGAAATCTCAAATAAAAATGTGGTTTTTTTTTCCTTTAGGGCGAGAAAAGGTGAATAGAAGAAAAATGAAAAATAGAGGAAAAAAAATGTAAGGAAATGATGATTTTTTTTTTGTATGAAAACAAAAAGTGGAAGAAAAGAAAAATGAAAAGTACTTACCTCTCCTCTCTCATGACCCACAAAATTCAATTCCTCTAAATATGGGAGGAAAAAAGTAGGAAAAAAGTGAAGATTTGTACAATATATTACCTAATTTACAATTATACCACATACAAATTATATTATTTAAAAATTATTTATTGAAGTTAAATGATAATTAATGTTTGAGAATATAAATCGTAAAGTATTTTACATTTTTTTATATTAAATAAAGTAAAAGTATATCTCTTTTATTTTTCATAACATTATATTTTTATCGATATGAAACTCCCTTTTTTTTTTCTTGCTCATACTTATTTATCATTCCTATCAAACGAAACATTAGAGTTGTTGAATGACTTTTGTTGTTGCTTTGGTCATCCATATTTTTTAAGATGTTAAGGTATTAATTTAGATGTTTCTCCGGATGGTGCTTAATCGTGTATCTAGATCTATTAGTCTTGGTTCTATTGGGATTCATTCTTTTGTACTTTGACCTTTTTTTTCTTTTTGAAATTTCACACACACACACACACACAATTGGGAGTTTCGAAACTTATCAGCTCATCCGTATGTCCGTTCTAATATTACTAGGCTAGAGAGCTCGGACTTGTACTTTGACCTTTTGTTTTGGTTATTATATAGTTGGTAGTTGTTTACTGTTGAATTTATTCATCATTATAAATGAAATTTGGCTATGCGTAAGGTCGGTCCAGGAGGTTGGGTTGTTCTAGCCGGAGCTAATTTCGGTTGCCCCTTGCCCTTGATTCTAGGAAAAAAAGATACCAAAAGATTATAACACCTGAAAGCTATAAATGCTGAACTGATATTAACTCCAGAAAAAAGATATCTCCAGTTCTGACGACAGCGTGGAGCTTGAATTCTAAGTTCCTCTCCTTACTCATGAGCTACACGAGTCCTTTCCAGTGTGAATTCAAAATATGGGTACGGAAAATTGCTAGTTCAACTGACATGAAGGAGTTAGGGTGGACCGCAGAGGCTTTATTGACGAAGAGATGAGAACTTAGGGGTCTGGGGAGTTGTCCTTACCAGAGGGTTGTCCAAACCCGATGATTTGTCAGACTTATCTCATGGCCTGTTCTGGCTCTGCGTGATCCCATCCTTTGTAATTTGTAAATGTTTTTTTTTTAAAGAAATACATGGTAGGTTTGGGAAGGCATGTTTCATGTTGGTGTGCAAGCATGTGAAGATGAGTCTCTCTTTGCAGGCAGGTTACATGTTGCTAATGGTACAATACATGATCATTTAAAACATACAAAATTAATAATCAAACAATTGTAAAAGTATTATTATGTGTTATTATGCAATTGGACCGGCTTAATTTCTCCAAATGGTGCTCATAGCATAAGCAGCCATCAATCCAACAATTACTTAGTCCAGTTTACTATTTCTCTATAATTAATTCTTCCTAATATTTTATTTAGTATTTTTTAAGGATTTAATAACCAGTTATTTTATATTAGAATATTAAATCAGAATTTAATTGCTGTCAACAGCATTGTGGACGTCATACTTCTCTCCACTAAGAAAAAGAAAAGTTGGGACGAATGAAGGGCCATGTTTTTTCGACATCTTGTGAGAAAAACACAATTAAGTACTTAAATGATAAAGGGTACGACACAATACTTTATCCCAAACTAAAATTTTCAATTTAAAATCACAGAACAATAGTATTTCTATTAGCCAATATAAGATTACATCTTAGGAGTAAACTTTATTACTAGTAGTCCAATATAATCATATATTAGATGGGTTATTGCTTCCCATCGTTGAGTTTGGATTGCAATTTGTATTCCATCCAATTCCACTTGGAAACTAAAAATATGAACCAAAAATAACATTTGAGTTCTATTTTTGGTCAACGCCCATAAAACATCCAAACAATATTTTTATTCTAAAATTGACCCTTTTTTTTAGTTTGTACTAAAAAATAACATCCAATTAAATTTGTTTAACTATAATTGAGTTTAAATAGCAAAATAACAAAATTATTCTTTTATGGTTTTTTTTTATTTTTATTTTAGCATCATTTACCGAGTCGAGCCAAGTTACCGCCGAGTCAATTGAGTTACCACTGAGTCAGATCAAATTAAGCTAAGTCCTAATTTTTAATGACCAAATTAAGTTAGATTATGAATTCTTATACTGGGAATAATAATAACAATGTTGTAAGGCAAAAACTCAAAACACACGGAGACGAAGCTTTCTCGTATATTATCAACCACACAAGTGCATCTTACAAGCTATCCCAACCTCTCTTTATATAGGGAGAGAGGTTGGGGGTTATGAAGAAATAAAAGGCCAAAGGTCTTTTGTATGTTACAAGGAGATGAAATGAAGGGCCATATGAGTTACAACACTCCCCCTTTGCTCTCCAGAAATTCTGTTTGTAAATATCTCTGAGTTTCTTCGTCTATCTGTAGCTTGCATCTTCAAGTTTGACCATCTACTTGTGCCTCGTCAAAACCTTGCCAAAGAAAACCCAGTGGAAAAAAACTTTGGTCGAAGGACAAAAGAGTACACACAGGTCAGTGTGATGGGGGTAAACTAACCATTGCAAAGGTGCCTCGTCAAAAACCTTGTCAGAAAAAATCCAGTGGGAAAAATCGATGATCGAAGGACAAAAGAGTACACGATGGTTTAGAAGTATACACTGGATACTCCCCCTGATCACAATAGTCCTTAGTGAATAAGAGATTTGAAATGTGTCTCGTTGAAAACCTTGCCAAAGAAAATCCAGTGGAAAAAACTTTGGTCGAAGGGAAAAAGAGTACACAAGCATACATCAGGATGCTTCCATTTTCACTCGCACTCGACAGGGTGCGGGATATACGCACAACAGGGCGTTTTGGAGGCGCTCGTTGGGGCGCTCCCCCTCACATGCACACAACAGGCTGCAGGAAACATGTTTCACTTAGGCTAGCTCTGAAAGCTTCCTAAGTCCAATCGCTCTGACATGTTTCTGGAACGACTGTTTTGGCAGTGACTTGGTGAACAAGTCTGCAAAGATTCTCTGATCCAATGTGTTGCACTTCAATCTTCTGAAGCACTTGTTGTTCATGTGTAAAGAACAACTTGGGCGATATGTGCTTGGTAGCATCCCCTTTGATGTAACCATGTTTCGCTTGATCAATAACAACGGTATTGTCCTCATAGACGACAACAAGTTCATCTGGGTCATATGGAAGATCACATGTACTTCGAATATGGCCAATAACAGCTCGAAGCCATACACACTCTCTAGTCGCCTCATAGAGTGCGAGTAGCTCAGAGTGGTTCGTTGAAGTAGCCACTAAGGTCTGTTTGCGAGACCTCCAAGAAATCGCCGTGTTCCTAATGGTAAAGACATAACCAGATTGGGAACGCCCCTTGTGCGGATCAGATAAGTATCCCGCGTCGGCGTAGCCAACAAGGGTCGCGTTGCTTCGAGTGCTAAGAGCGTTGGACTCACTCAAAACCGCGTAAGGATAGAACAAGCCCAAGTCCGTAGTACCCTTAAGGTAGCGGAAAATGTCTTTTATGCCATTCCAATGGCGGCATGTTGGCGCGGTGTTATGTCGAGCTAGACAATTCACAGCAAACGAGATGTCCGGTCTAGTACATTGGGCCAAGTACAATAAAGCACCTATTGTACCCAGATAAGAGCACTCAGGACTCAATATCTCTTCGTCTTCCTCCTTTGGACGGAATGGGTCCTTAGTAATGTCTAGAGAGCAGACGATCATGGGAGTAGCGGACGGCTTAACGTCAAAATGACTAAAGCGTCGTAACACCTTTTGGGTGTAGTTCGCTTGATGGACAAGAATTCCATCTTTACGGTGCTCGATCTGCAGGCCGAGGCAATACCGTGTCTTCGCAAGATCCTTCATCTCTAATTTCCTCTTCAGGATATCAGCAGTTTCTGACAAGTCTTTTTTGGTTCCTATGAGATTCATGTCATCTACATAGACCGCGATGATTGCGTATCCTGAAGTGGATTTCTTTATGAACACGCATGGGCAAAGTTCGTTATTAATGTATCCCAAACCGATCAAGTATTCGCTTAGGCGGTTATACCACATTCGCCCGAATTGTTTCAATCTATATAGCGAATGCCTCAGTCTAATCGAGAACGCGTTCCGTGGTCGGGAACTACTTGATTCAGGCATCTTTAGTCCTTCAGGGACTTTCATGTATATCTCTGTGTCTAGATCCCCGTAGAGATAGGCTGTGACCACATCCATGAGCTGCATATTCAGTTTTTCGGAAACTACTAAACTGATTAAGTAGCGGAACGTTATGACGTCCATTACGGGAGAATATGTCTCCTCGTAATCAATTCCAGGGCGTTGTGAGAAGCCTTGCGCCACAAGGCGAGCCTTGTATCGCACAATCTCATTTCTCTCATTACGCTTCCTTAGAAAAACCCATTTGTGACCAACTGGTTTAACATTGGATGGTGTTGGAGCAACAGGTCCAAACACGCTTCTTTTCGCTAAGGAGTCTAGTTTAACCTGGATTGCTTGTTTCCATTGTGACCAGTCCGTTCGTCGTTGACACTCGGCAACACTACGAGGTTCCATGTCATCATTGTTCATAATGTCAGAGGCCACTGAGTATATGAACACATCATCGATGACAGTTTCGTTTCGCTTCAAAATATCGTCTAAGCTAGCATACTCGACGAATATTTCGAGGTTATCGGCATGATTAGGAATAGACGTTTCATCTGGAACGTGCTCTTCTAATACAACGCCGTGATCCTTAATGATCTCATGTGGTAAAACGCTTTTAACAAGATTTCTCCGCTTCCGAGGCAGAACATCTTTGGAACCAACCGGTCTTCCCTTCTTCTTGGGAATAGCGGCGGACTAGACGGTCGATGGCAGCGTCCTTTGCTCGGCGGGTTCGACCGAAGTAACATGTTTCACAGGAACATGGCGTCTCTCAGGGACGTCTATCCTTGCAGGCACATTTACAGCAGGTATAATTGATCTCGTGACTTTTGCTAGGTCGCTAAATGCGTCTGACATTTGATTTGTAATATCTTGCAGGCCTAGAATCCTCTGCACTTCCTTATCACTATATGCAGATGGGGGATCATGATGAGCAACAGCGGGCACATGCCACGCTAATTCACGTCGTTCCTCATCAACGTTAGCGTACATTTCTTCCCCTAACGACGGGAAGATTGCATCATCAAAGTCACAATCCGCGTGTCTTGCGGTAAAGAGATCGTCTGTCAAGGGCTCTAAATAGCGAATAATGGACAGGGAGTTATAACCGACATATATTTCTCGTCGCTTCTGAGGTCCAAATTTTGAACGCCTTATCGGCTCAGTTGGAACATTGACTAGGCACCCAAACACGCGTAAATGTGAGATGTCAGGCTCACATCCAGTAACCAGCTGGTACGCAGAAAGTGGTTAGGTGGCCATGGGCCTCAGACGGACCAAATTTGTAGCGTGCAAAATTGTATAGCCCCATGCAGATAGTGGAAGTTTGGTACGCATAACCAAGGTCCGCGCTATCACTTGCAGTCGCTTGTAAGCCCCCTGAATTTTTGGGATTTATTTTCGAATTTTCTAAATAATTTATTCTCGATAATTTATTTTATTTAATTAATTTTGATCTTTAAATGCTCTTTACCGTGACTTAGAATTCGAGAGCATCAGGGATGCCAGTCTCTAGGAACTTCCTTCTTGAAGTTTGTAGTAGACGAGATTATCTTCATGTTGATATATCGTGTCCCACTCGAACTTGTTCCCTTGTGCTCTATTTGATTCGCACAACTTTCGGTCAATTTAGACCAATTTATCGTCTGCCGTAATTTGTGATTTAATTTCCAACTTAATTTTCGGGCCCGACATCAGTCCAATCCAGTCGACCCAATATATGGCCCTGGCCTGTTTTGAGCCTACTACCCACTTGACGCTTGTGTCCCATTTATTGGAGTCCCCGCATATTATTTATTTACCCGTGATCATAAATACTTATTTAATTCAATTATTGCACCCTGTCCGATTTTGACCCGACCCGGCTCGACCGAACCCGAACCCAAGCTCCATATTGTTCTCTCATGATTGCCCAAATACACCACACAATATTTCTCTTTTTCCTATTTTGAAAAATATCTCTTCCTCTCTCTACTTTTCAAATATCCCACATATTTATTTATATATATATATATATATATATATATATATATATATATATATATATATATATATATATATATATATATATATATATATATATTTTATATATATATATATATATATATATATATATCCCTTTCTCTCTCCTCCTTAAAACACTCACATACATCACCCCTCCCTTTTCTTTATAGCAGGAACGCACCCCCCCTCTCTCTATACTTTTCTCTCTCTATCTCTCTCTTTATATATATATATATATATATATATATATATATATATATATATATATATATATATTATATATAAACATATATATCTAACACTCTTTCTCACTCACTTTACACCTACACAACACTCCCTCACTCCCCACACACCAGCTCACACCTCCCCTTCCTTGTGTGGCCGACCTCTCTCTCTTCCCCTTTCAAATAATATCCCCTCTCTCTCTATTCTTACACACTCTCTCTCTCTTTATATTAAATCTCACACACACACATACAAAAACTCCAACTCTCTCTCCCTCTCACTCGGCCAAATCCCCACCCTCACGTACACCACAGCCCCCACTCCTCCCTGGCCGAGCCCAGCACCCCGACGCAGCCCCCATCTCCTCCTTCCTCCTTCTCATCCTCTTCATCAACTTCATCATCTCTTCACCACCATCATAAACACCATCCCAAGCCACCGCCATCGCGCCTTCGCCGTGCTCCGGCCTAGCCCGCCGCCAGGCCAGGCCGTGCAGCCCCGCCCCACTGCGCGCGAGCAGCAGCCGCAACGAGGAGTCGGCGAACGTGCACGCGCGCGTGGGTCGCCGTCGTGCGCCGCCGTGCCGCCGCACGGCCGCCGTGGCAGTCCTCCTAGGCGCGCGGACCCCGGCGACCTCCCCCATGGCCGCCACCTTCTTCCCCGACGCGCCGAATAGCCTATTCGTGCGTTTTGAACGTAATCCCGTCGGCGCGCGCGAGTTTTGAACTCAGAAATGGCGCTCCGTCGCAGCGACTTCGTACGGATTTTTTGGTCAATCCGACCGTTGGATCGGCGATCTTTTTGCTCCGTCTCAATCTTGGTATATCCATCTTCACTCCCCTCAATTTTTGTCCGTTAATTTCGTAGTCTGATACATCAAAACTGGCCACCAAGTTGACATTTTAAATTGAACTGTTTTTGGACAGTTTCGTGGAGCCGACTTCGTCAGTTCGTATCTTCATTGTCATAGCTCCAGTTGGCACGCTACCAGTTCCTGAACGAAGCTGGTATAACCCTCTTCCTTCCCCCTTTAGATTTTATTTCAGTTTGAGCTTGTTAGGTCGGTTGAATTCGACGCCAAAGTTGGTCGTTCGAATTCTTAGTATCGCACTTGTAAAATTCCATTTTTGAACCCGGGACTCCAGATTTAATTTTTGACACCACCAGTAGACTCGTGGCGTCGTTCTAGCATGTTTTCATATAAAGTTTGCTTGATTTGGAGAACGTGGGCCCTGGCACGCATTTCGGTGCAAAGCGGGTCCCACTTTCTGAGTCAACGGGTCATTTTGAGTTCGGCTCATCGGAATCCAATTCTGGATATACCGTTGAGTTCGTATCGTCATTCTGGACTCGTTGACGTATAATTTGCCGAGTTTTGAGGACATTAGCTCCGACACACTTTTCCGTGCAAATCGAAATTTCAATGTCTTGGTCAACGGACCAATTTGAGATCGGGCCAACGGAATCCAATTCTGGATATACCGTTGGGTTCGTATCGTCATTATGGATTCGTGGACATATAATTTGTTAGGTTTTGTTCACTTTTATTTTGGCACATTTTTCGGTGCAAAGTGTGTCCAACGGTGGACATCATTTTGGCCTGAAATTACCGTTTTGCCCCTGTGTCCAAACTGGACTTTTGGACAGGCTATTCTAGCTATTTTGACCATTCTGGACACGTTGGCAATATTTATTTTATAATCTCTTCTTTCTTCCAAGCTTTCTCTCTCTCCAAAAACTCCACTTAGGTAAGCCATTTAATCCTCATTTATTACTCCATTCATTTATGTTCTTCACATTAAATGTAGAGAATATGATTCTCTATATTTTGCCCCTATTTGTAGGTTTTTCCTTAGAGATTAGGTTAGAGTTTAATTAAGGGCTTTTATGTATTGAATGGTATATATATATATATATATATATATATATATATATATATATATATATATATATATATATATATATATATATGTATATATATATATTATATGTATATGTGTATTTGTGGGAGGATGAGAGAATGAGAGATGGTGGTGGTGGTGTAGAGAGTGGTAGGGGTGGAGTTGTCATGGGTGTTGTGTGTGTGTGTGTATGTGTGTATGTGTTTATATATATATATATGTGTGTGTATATATATATATATATATATGTATATGTGTGTGTGTGTGTGTTTATATAGATATATGGAGATGTGTGTGTGTGTGTGTGTTTATATATATATAGTGGGATGGATAGATATATAGATATATATCTATAAAAAAAAAAAAAAAAATATATATATATATATATATATATATATATATATATATATATATATATAGAGGGAGGAGATTAGAAGAAGAGAAGAGGGAGGAGAAGAAGAAGAATAGAACAGCAGCAACAGCAGTAGATCAGCTGCAGCAGCAGCAGTAGGGAGCAGCAGTAGCTGCAGCAGTAAGGGCAGCAGCAGGAGCTGCCAATGGCAGCTCCTTCCCCCCCCCCCCCCCCATACACCCCCCAATTTGCCCTTAAAACCCCCCTAGTATCCTATATATATATATATATATATATATATATATATATATATATATATATATATATATATATATATATATATATAGATAGATAGGAAGTTAGATGAAAGAAGTTTAGGAATTAGAAAGAAGAAGAAAAGGAAATTGAAAGAAAGATAGAGGAAGGAATAGGAAGAAAATGAGAAGGAATTTGGAGAAGTAAGGAATTTGAAGAAGAATAGGAAGGAGGAGTAAGAAGAAGAATTAGAGCTAGAAGAATAAGAGGAAGAAGTTAGGAAGAAGAAGAATTAAAATTGAGAGTCAAAGAAGAGGTTGGAGCGAGAGCTTAAAAAGGGGATTTTTGGTAGAAATCGAGTTAGAAGGGAAAATTGAGCTCGGAGCGTCAGATTGCGATGAAACTTGGCGTAGGCCTAGGTTATATGAATTAGATTTTGTGGGTAAGCTCCCGAGTGGAAATCGGAGTCGTAGGGCGCCGGTATCGCGCCGTATCAGTGCGTATCTTGAAATATTCAAGATATCTGCAACGGGCCGTAAGGTGGACTAGACGTCCACTTTATCTAGGTATTTTGGTAGATAACGAACCTATAGGATAGTACCCTACTACCCTAGGGAGCACGGGTCAAAATATCCAGCGTAGGTAGGCTATCTAGATAATCGCCGAAGGTAGAATTTTACCCTTAAAAAGGGTAAAATAGGGAATTGGCCCATGGCCAAGATTTGAGTTTCCAAGTCCAAGATGGACTTGGATATGGGTTGTATAGGTTGGTAATGAGTAGAATTAGCTGTCTAAACCTAGTCTTGGACCCGGTTGACCACGGTTGACTTTTTAGACTAAAAGTCAACTATGGGTCAACACTTTACCCAATTTAGTTCCAAATTCTATTTAACTTGGACAGTTGACCAAAAGTCAACTATTAGTCACCAGTGACCTAGGGTTGACCTAGAGTTGACCAGAGTTGACCAAAAGTCAACGGTAAGCCAGTTTTCGACCTAGTTTGATTCGGATTGACTTCTAAAGTTCTTACATGACCAAGATTGACCCAACTAGACATGTCTTGACCTAGAATGATTAAATAGGATTTAATTTGATTTAACTTTACTTCCTAAATATAGTATTGATACGTCTTGTTCTCTATAGGTCCTCGAGACACTGCAGTTGATCCGGTCGACATATTTTATCATCTTACAGGCGAGTACATTCTCTGATACTTATTCCCAATTTATGATAACTTTTATGATTCATGTACTTAGTGTTGATATGCTTATTCCTGACACATGGTTCTCACGGATTGGTATTCTTGGATCCCGACAAGCGATGTTTTCTTCTTCTTAGGTTGGGATGTATTGTGCAAGCACCCTTGTAGCTCTTGCTCAATATATGGTCACTGATTCTAGAGAAGGCTAGCTACCTTCTCATTAGAATCCCGTATAGTGACGTGTCCTGTTTGGATCCATTCTACCAGTTGGGGTAGGGGGAGTAGTAGCATAGGCCTGTGATCAGATCCATCCCGCATTCCCGAACAGTGTGAGTCATATACCGCACTTATGACTTGCCAGGCCGATTCTTGACAGGTACCCAAGCCGATCACAAGCTGAAACTACTACTCACACACATTAGATGTATAGCTTACCTTGATTTGTGTACATGCCATGATCCCGTTCTATTTTCTTGTTCTAGCTCTAGCTCTACAGCTTACCATGCCATGATACATATATGTACACTCCATGATTCATTGTATATGCTCTATTTACAGTCTTATAGCTTTTATTCTATCTTGAGATCTGTTATGAGATATATGTACTCGTTCCATCCTGACTGGACTGTTGATAAAATATTACAGATGCCGATGAGGGAGATTGCAGTACCTACTACGGTCCGGACGACGTAGTGGGCCTAGACTTGGTCCCGCAGGGCGTAGCTCCGCCTGACGAGACTATACCACTTGTTTAGTTAGAGTAGGTCTTTATACTGGACTTAGTTTCCAGTTACTTTTGAGACTGTATTATATTTGGACTGTATTAGAGACTGGACTTGTATATTATTTGTATCTGGACTTGACAGGTTATATTTTATCGTCTTGTTGTCTTTATCTTTCAGTATTTACTTATCATCTTAGAGTTGTGATTGAGTACTTATATATATTCATTGTTTGTCCTCCGTTCGGAGTTGACTCTAGTTTTGACAGGTTTTGTTATATATATAAACTGTTGTCAGACTAGAAAATCCACAGCGTTCTATGCCGTTTTTCTGATGAGGGCTGGGCGTTGTCGCGTCACGTGCCCTTTTAGCGGGTGTGGGTCATGACACGTTTTAGTGGTGGCCCACGTAGGTCGTGAAGTCGCAATTAGTACGATGTCGTAGCGGCACTCATCTTAGAGTGTTGACTACGAGCCTGTGTTACCCATAGGAAGTAGTAGGCTAAGAGTGCTCAATCACAGTAGGATCTTTTCTTGCTTATCTTGCTTACCGTCTTTGATATTGATTTACTGCATTCTAGCTGTCCTCCTTTGATATTGCTTTCATGTGCCATATTGATATCTTCTTTTCAATTTGTCTCCAGGATATTGATGACTCATTCTCCTGACGAGGAGCACAGGAAGACGGAGAGGTCTGCCACCTCTGGCGGACAGGCTCCGGTCACTTCCCCGGCTGATGGAACTTCTGTTGGGGCTCTTGGAGGTACTCCTCCAGCTACCTCGATGACCGTCCCTGGGGCCATTGTGGGTTCTCTTCCCATAGTGCCAGGGGCTACAGCGGAAGCTGTCATGCCCCGCTCCTGTAGGAGCGATCGTCCTCGCTAAGGCGTGATGCCGCACGAGCCTAGATTGCGCTCGTACAAGGCAATTCCATAACGGCCGATTACATCGGCGACGACGGGGTCGTCGCCCAGAAGTCCCAAGCAGAAATATTGAATACATTACAGCAGAATTTAAAGAAGAACACATGAACACAAGTCATTCAAAAGAATCTCTTTATTGATATTGAATACAAGATTACATTTGTGGGCGCAAGGCCAAATTACAATGTCTCTCGTGCTCACTTTTCTCTCGTTTACAAGTCACTCTGCTCTCTCTCTCATCTCTCGATACAATACTTGAATCCAGCGGAAGCTTCGGAAGGCGATGTCCATACATTATGTCCTGTATAAGTCTTCAGATCACGCGGCCGCACGCTTCGACTCGCCAAGGAACTCCGTGCCTCGACGCATCCAAGCGAGCTCCGCACCACGAGCTTCTACCTGTGCCTGCACATAAAATACTGTGTGGGTGTCAGTACCACTGTACTGGTAGAGTGAGCTCCTCGCCCACCCATACAAAACCTACATGTTTCATTTACTTTGTGCAACATAAACCCTTTTTCGATTGTCTTTCTATTCTTGCCTTAGAATCAGTTTTAGGACCGGCGCCTTAGCGCAACTTGTGTATCAGAACCATCCCGTGCTTGCAAGGTCAACGTTAACTCATACTTTGTCTCTAGACCACTTCTCGCTGCCCACAATGTTAACCTATCAAGTCGTGTCCGCCTTACGGCCATAATCAGAGACACAACTACACGAAGGACTCCATTTCCTTGCCTCTAGACCTTTCTCGTGCTTGCATTATCGACGCACCGACTTATACTTGTCTTTTGTGCCAAACTCTGGGACGTAACGACTCGGTCGTGCCATAACTCGATTCGTGCTTCAATATCTTCGAGGCAGCGCCTCTTCGCTTAGTCTCGCTTACACTTGTGTTGTGACAACGCGACCGTGCCTCATATTTCGAGACCGTGCCCAATAACTCAACGTAACTTCACACAACTTGCCCTACGGCCCTTTTCGACTTAACTCGCAATAGCTCAAGCCTAACTCATACAAACTCTATGCCAACAACTTAACACTCGACGCCACATCTCGTGCCGAAGCACGTCGCCTTCGCTGTAGCCAAATCTTAGGCTCAGACATTGTGTCTTTTTAACTCATACATATTCAACTCAATCCAAAGACACCTACGCGGATTGCCGCCCGTGCCGACACATCTATATGAATGGTCACTGGCCTAACCAGCCATTTTGGACGTAGCCTGGCAAACGGGACCCTTGCACTGCCGGTTGCGATCCTCGCTGCAAGTCCCCGTACTACCAATTGCCTTTCCAGCGTTGCTTATTACCCAGCTCGGCTACAATCAGTTCTTCCTAGGCCGAGTCGGTCCCGTGGCCCCGGGTTGCCGCTCGAAGAACTGTCCCTTGTCGACAAGTCGTCCATGACCACGCGCCTACGCTAACTTCTAGACTTAACGTAATGCATGGTCTCATTATTATCACAGTTCCTTTGTTTTACTCTTTCCACTTTTCGTACTTCCTTTGTAGAGCCCCTAAACCAGGGTTGCCTCGGCGACTAACCATCGCTTAGACTTAACATTCTTTGAACTCAGGGAACGGCTACTGCGTAGCCTTCCAACTTAACTTGAACATAACGTGTTCCCTTAAGTATCGATCGACCGTGACTAACTTTCTACTGAACCAACCGTGGCTCGTGCCTCTAAACCGACTCGTGTTCTACGTAACGCTGTCGCCCAAGTCATACTTCATATGACGGGCCTTGGGGTCGTGGGACTATTTATCTTGACAACCGCAGAATGAGTGGGACAGCACGTAGAATAACTTAGGTCGACCGGCATAACTTTGCCTAACTCACTCAAGCCTACAACTTAATCCAAAGGACGAGCAAAGGCTATGCCAAGCCTTGCGAGAAAGGACCGTGCATGCTTTAGCAAGCATTTGTGCGGGCGACGCCTATGACTTAGGCTAATTCTCAGCTTTTGCACCGAAGACCAACTTTCCTTCTCCCAAGCCACGGGACGAAGGACCGAGTGTCATTTACAAAGCACGCCGTGCACCAACTCTAAGCCGACCGTGGGACGTTTTCCATGTTCTAACTCGATTCAAACCGTCGGGATTATTCCCTTAGCTATGTGGATGCGTAGCTTTTATTATCAAGCCTAACTTGTGCAAGTTGAAAACACGATTTATTATGTGAAGGCAAAGATGAGGCAAGTTCACCGAAACTACCCCACCTGAGTGATGTCTCCGAGCAGCCGTTGCAAGGCTAAGGCCGAACGCCGTTGGCGTTTCGATTCCTCCGATTGACTTTACGGGACGGGGCACTATATCATACACCACTCAGAACAAGTCTCGTCCTCGAGACTTTCCTGAAGGCAAGCCATCCTACCATTTCTATGGCCAAGACTTAATCGTACCTAGACACGGGACAATGACAGTCGAGCGAGATACGCCTACACGTTTCCTTGAGTCTGAGCCACGCTCGTACTATTATCATTCTTTTCGTTAACATGATTTCAAGATCTCGACACACTCCCATCCTTCAAGTCTTGCTTGAACTCATTGTATCACTTGGCTGGATCGTGCACGCATTCCAAGCGTCCCCAAAATACATGCATTCAGCCAAGCCGTATGATAGAGAATTTGTCATTCTCACTCGAGTCGCCTCGTGCACATACCCAGGCGTTCCTGAAATATATGCATTTCAGTCGAGTCTCATGAGCAGGGTTTCCTACATTCGTGATTCATGCTATCCATTCAAACCAATCCTCAAGATCAATTCTTCGATTGATAACTCTGCAACAGGGGCGTTTCGCCTAACCGCTAGGCCAATCTTTACGAGGCTAAGTCAATGTCAGGATTGGAATCATAGTTCCCCAACAATAATGCCAACATTGACCCCAATCTTAGGGTCAAACCAAAGTCGGTAGTACGGTATTTTCTACCCAAGCTCGCGTCACTCAGATTTCTAAACATCGAGCACGATCATCTATTCGCATCACGCATTCGTTGCGCTTATTCGAATCCATTCTAATCACCAATTCTAACCAATTCATGTATTCGATCACGAGGTCATCTATCTCGATAATACGTTGTGCCCCAATCTCACGCGAGTCCGATTATCCATGGTGGTTCATGAATCACCATGCAACGCACCCGCAGAATAATCATTCTCATCGGGGCGTAACTCTTTTTGAGTTTAGACTAACTCATTTTCGATATGCGGATTGGACCTACTCAATCCTCAAGTTCGATTCTTCAAGCACACAAATCCATTCTCGAGTCACCTTCGCGTCAAACCACAAATCGAAGCACAAATTGTCGCCCCGTGCAAGTTCGACCACTCCCGCTGTATGAATCACCATACCAGCGCTCACGCAGAATGATCGCCCTAATCGGCGTGACGCATGTGCGAGGCTTGAGTAGCACTCGCATAAGACAAGAACATCAACATTGTGGTTGTCGACGAAGCAAATCCAAACATTCCAGTTTTCATCCAAGCCAAGTTCGATAGTTCGATCGTCATTCGTTCAACTTAGAAAATCCTCGAGCCAAGCCTATCCTTTCCTCGACACATTTTAATATCCCGATTATAGCATCCATCGAAACAATGACATTTGTACGATCGTCATTTGCAGAGTCAGAGTACCCCCGAGTTATCGTATATCGATCTTTGATACGCCTCAATACCATCGACGACATGCGTAACCTGACGATCTTCCTTTGCAACAAATTTTGAGTCGTGCGACTAATGCTATTGTCCGAGTTGGATATTCCATAATTTTCTCGATATTCAAGATCAAGTTCGATCGCCATTCCTCAAGCTCGTTTCAAGATCATTTGTTCCAAACTCAAGTCACATTTCATTTGCATCAATCCGATATCGCACGCGCGATCCTCTAAGTTTCCTCGATCAAGACCATTCATTTTTATCCATCGTTCTGAATCGTTTTCTAACTCGCGTTGCTCATTCACAAGTTGTCCGAACGAGATGCTCGTTCGGGACATTCGAAGTCACAACCAACTAATCGTGACGCGTTCTAAGGCTTTGCGCGATCGCATCGCCTCGCCGACATACTCGTAATCCTCAATATTCACTCGAACAATTTCCAAGACGAACCATACACCACTCGGATTTGAGCCACTCGACTAGTCGTCGACACTCATTCTTATTCTTCTCTGAACCTATCACATACACCACTCGGATTTAAGCCATACGATCTAGTCCTCAATCACATTCGCGTCATTCGCTAAGACATCCTTCAGATTCGTTCGACGAATCACTAGCGTAGTCGCTTGCGTCGTATCGATGCACTAAGTCGTTCGGACTATTTCCTCGAAATCTAAATCAATCTTCCGTGTACGCCTAAGCGTTAGTTCGATAGCGTTCCTATCGACAGACACTCTAAGTATATCTCCGTTCCCGACCGAACGATACTTGTTATCGCTCGCGATTCGTTTACACCAAGGGTCGAGGTGCGCGACACGAAACACAACTTAGCCAAAAGGCCGTATGTATAGCCATCCCGTACGGACTATATTTCAAGTTTGCACGCTCAATTGCTAGGGTCGACGTTGGACTAATTAGGCATGCACGCGACTTGCTAAGGTCAACGTAGGACTATTCGGGCGCACGTACGACTTTGCTAACATTGGCACATATTTTCTATCGAGTCAAGTTTGCAACGTTCGGCATAAAGGCCTTATCAACGCATTTGGCAACGGCCTACCGATGCGTTAGATTGAACGCTTGTACGAGCTTTCGAAAATATTTAGACTTATTGTATGGACATGCCGAAGAATATTTGAGAGAGAGCGCACCAACGTTAACAACTTGCGGAAGCAACAGAGTTTTACGGAAACATCAAAGTTAAATAATTCAATCGACGGTCCAAGAACGTAAAGCCGTGCTCTGATACCATTATGTCACGCCCCGCTCCCGTAGGAGCGATCGTCCTCGCTAAGGCGTGATGCCGCACGAGCCTAGATTGCGCTCGTGCAAGGCAATTCCATAACGGCCGATTATATCGGCGACGATGGGGTCGTCGCCCAGAAGTCCCAAGCAGAAACATTGAATACATTGCAGCAGAATTTAAAGAAGAACACATGAACACAAGTCATTCAAAAGAATCTCTTTATTGATATTGAATAAAAGATTACATTTGTGGACGCAAGGCCAAATTACAATGTCTCTCGTGCTCACTTTTCTCCCGTTTATAAGTCACTCTGCTCTTTCTCTCATCTCTCGATACAATACTTGAATCTAGCGGAAGCTTCGGAAGGTGATGTCCATACATTATGTCCTGTATAAGTCTTCAGATCACGCGGCCGCGCGCTTCGACTCGCCAAGGAACTCCGTGCCTCGACGCATCCAAGCGAGCTCCGCACCACGAACTTCTACCTGTGCCTGCACATGAAACACTGTATGGGTGTCAGCACCACTGTACTGGTGGAGTGAGCTCCTCGCCCACCCATACAAAACCTACACGTTTTATTTACTTTGTGCAACATAAACCCTTTTTCGATTGTCTTTCTATTCTTGCCTTAGAATCAGTTTTAGGACCGGCGCCTTAGCACAACTTGTGTATCAGAACCATCCCGTGCTTGCAATGTCAACGTTAACTCATACTTTGTCTCTAGACCACTTTTCGCTGCCCACAATGTTAACCTATCAAGTCGTATCCGCCTTACGGCCATAATCAGAGACGCAACTACACGAAGGACTCCATTTCCTTGCCTCTAGACCTTTCTCGTGCTTGCATTGTCGACGCACGGACTTATACTTGTCTTTTGTGCCAAACTCTGGGACGTAACGACTCGGTCGTGCCATAACTCGATTCGTGCTTCAATATCTTCGAGGCAGCGCCTCCTCGCTTAGTCTCGCTTACACTTGTGTTGTGACAACGCGACCGTGCCTCATATTTCGAGATCGTGCCCAATAACTCAACGTAACTTCACACAACTTGCCCTACGGCCCTTTTCGACTTAACTCGCAACAGCTCAAGCCTAACTCATACAAACTCTATGCCGACACATCTATATGAATGGTCACTGGCCTAACCAGCCATTTTGGACGTAGCCTGGCAAACGGGACCCTTGCACCGCCGGTTGCGATCCTCGCTGCAAGTCCCCGTACTACCAATTGCCTTTCCAGCGTTGCTTATTACCCAGCTCGGCTACAATCAATTCTTCCTAGGCCGAGTCGGTCCCGTGGCCCCGGGTTGCCGCTCGAAGAACTGCCCCTTGTCGACAAGTCGTCCATGACCACGCGCCTACGCTAACTTCTAGACTTAACGTAATGCATGGTCTCATTATTATCACAGTTTCTTTGTTTTACTCTTTCCACTTTTTGTACTTCCTTTGCAGAGCCCCTAAACTAGGGTTGCCTCGGCGACTAACCATCGCTTAGACTTAACATTCTTTGAACTCAGGAAACGGCTACTGCGTAGCCTTCCAACTTAACTTGAACATAACGTGTTCCCTTAAGTATCGATCGACCGTGACTAACTTTCCACTGAACCAACCGTGGCTCGTGCCTCTAAACCGACTCGTGTTCTACGCAACGCTGTCGCCCAAGTCATACTTCATATGACGGGCCTTGGGGTCGTGGGACTATTTATCTTGACAACCGCAGAATGAGCGGGACAGCACGTAGAATAACTTAGGTCGATCGGCATAACTTTGCCTAACTCACTCAAGCCTACAACTTAACCCAAGGGACGAGCAAAGGCTATGCCAAGCCTTGCGGGACAGGACCGTGCATGCTTTAGCAAGCATTTGTGCGGGCGACGCCTATGACTTAGGCTAACTCTCAGCTTTTGCACCGAAGACCAACTTTCCTTCTCCCAAGCCACGGGACGAAGGACCGAGTGTCATTTACAAAGCACGCCGTGCACCAACTCTAAGCCGACCGTGGGACGTTTTCCATGTTCTAACTCGATTCAAACCGTCGGGATTATTCCCTTAGCTATGTGGATGCGTAGCTTTTATTATCAAGCCTAACTTCTGCAAGTTGAAAACACGATTTATTATGTGAAGGCAAAGATGAGGCAAGTTCACCGAAACTACCCCACCTGAGCGATGTCTCCAAGCAGCCGTTGCAAGGCTAAGGCCGAACGCCGTCGGCGTTTCGATTCCTCCGATTGACTTTGCGGGACGGGGCACTACAGGAGCTGCCGGGGGCGTTCTTCCTCCTCAGCAGGGGACTCCTCCGGTGATGATGGGAGCTATTCCTCCATTGCCTTCTCTGTCCACAGACATGGGGCAGATGCTAGCGTTCTTTCACCAGGTGCTTGAGTCCCAGCGGGCTCAGCACGAGGCTCAGTTGAGGCAGACAGAGGCCATGCGCCAGGGCATGAAGGATGCACACAGATTGGCTATGGCGGCAGTGGAGCATGGGGCTCCACAGAGGGAGGTTCAGCAACAGCAGCAGCCGAAGGTCGGGGATATCCAGGCTTTCAAGAAGCTTGGTCCGAGGGATTTCAAGGGGACTGAGGGCATTATTTATGCTGATGACTGGCTCGAGGATATCGAGCGCCAGATGAGGGCCTGCCGCCTAACAGACGACCTGAAGGTCGAGGCGGTTGGGTTGCAGTTGTTAGATATTGCCGGACATGGTTTCGGAACGAGCCGGCTCTTGCAGGAGAGGGCCATACTTGGGCTGAGTTTCGAGCCCTGTTCAGAGAGAAGTTCTTTTCCCCTACGGACAAGATTGGCCTGGTACGGCAGTTCCAGAACCTGCAGCAGGGCAGTATGACCGTAAAGGAGTATGCGGCGGAGTTCGACCGGCTGAGCCGATACGTCGAGTACATGGTGAGTGACCCGATGATCCGAATGGAGCGCTTCCGGGAGGGATTGACATGGGATATCAAGATCCTGATCCCTTCCTTCTATGCGACATATGCAGAGGTTTACGCGGAGGCTCGGAAGGTAGAGAGGGAGTGGGGCTTGAAGCCGAAGAGAGATCGAAATTTGTTTTCAGGGGCCAGTAGCAGCGCAGGGCCTGCTAAGCGCCCTCAGCTTCAGCATCAGTCATTCCAGCATCACCAGCAGCAGGGGCAGGCCAGAGCGTCTGTCCAGAGGGGTCAGCAGCGTCCGGGGCAGGATGATCCACCGTGCCACTTCTGCAAGAAGCCCGATCATCTCTTCGAGTTCTGTAGGAGAAGACTGGGGCTGTGTCTCTTTTGCGGTGCCGCTGGGCATCAGATACGGGAGTGTCCCAAGAACCCCCGTGTTACTAGAGCTGCTCAGAGGGCACCCGTTCAGAGGACACCAGCTAGTGTGCCGGTAGTTCAGCAGCGAGGTCCGCTTCCGACTCAGCAGCAGCAGTTTGTTTAGCACCGCCAGCAGAGGGGTGGTCAGGGTAGAGCCTTTGCTCTTGCAGTTGAGGAGATGGAGCCTATTGCGGATGTTGTCGCAGGTTCTATTCTGCTCGATTCTTTTCCAGCTTTGGCCTTATTTGATTCTGGTGCTACGCACAGTTTTGTGTCTGTTTCTTTTGCTCTTAGGCACAATATTATTGTTGAATATTTGGGTAGGACTTGCAATATTATGACTGGGAATGGCATCATCCTAGTTAATAATGTTTGCAAGGGGCGAAGAGTTTCTTTGAGAGGCCGGGAGCTGAGTGCGTGTCTGCTTGTAATGCCACTTTCGAGTTACGATGTGGTACTCGGTATGGATTGGTTGAGCACGTACCACGCTAGCATCGACTGCAGAGGGGGCAGGATTCTATTTAGGCCGCCGGGAGAGCCGGAGTATGAGTTCACCAGGGGTGCAGTGGAGCAGGGAGATGGATTCTGCGGAGCATTGTTGGCGGGACCGGCGTTGCCACATCCACTCATTGCTGAGTTCTTGGATGTCTTTCCCGAGGAGCTACCCAGGATGCCGCTAGATCGTGATGTTAAGTTTTCTATAGATCTAGTGTCGGGTACTGAGCCTATCTTCCAGCACGTCTATAGAATCAACAACAGTGAGTTAGCGGAGCTGAAGAGGCAGGTCGACGAGCTGGAGGACAAGGGCTTTATTCGATCTAGTTCTTCACCTTGGGGCGCGCCAGTTCTTTTCGTCCCCAAGAAGGATGGTACGGTACGTCTGTGTATTGATTACAGGGCGCTCAACAACCTTACCATCAAGAACAAGTATCCTTTGCCGAGGATTGATGACTTGTTCGACCAGTTGAGCGGCACGAGGGTGTTCTCGAAGATCGACTTGCGTACCGGGGTACCATCAGCTGAAGGTGAAGCGGGATGACATTCCGAAGACTGCCTTTCGGACCCGCTATGGCCAGTATGAGTATACCGTCATGCCGTTTGGGTTGACCAATGCCCCGGCGGTATTCATGAACTTGATGAACAAGGTATTTCACCAGTACCTTAATAAGTTCGTGGTGGTCTTCATTGATGACATTCTCATCTACTCGAAGACACCAGAGGAGCACGAGGAGCACCTGAGGATTGTGTTGGACACTCTCAGGAGGGAGCAGCTGTATAGGAAGCTGTCCAAGTGCGAGTTCTTCTTGGATCGCGTGGAGTTCCTAGGCCATGTTGTCTCTGGCGAGGGGATTTCAGTGGATCCGAAGAAGATTTCTGCAGTGGAGTCCTGGTCTACGCCGAGCTCAGTAGCAGAGGTTCGGAGTTTTCTGGGTCTGGCAGGTTACTACCGGAGGTTCGTGCAGGACTTTTTCCAGGATTGCCCAGCCGATGACCCGCCTTACCAGGAAGGACGAGGAGTTTGTTTGGTCCGATGAGTGCCAGACCGCCTTCGAGGAGCTGAAGGCGAGGTTGACTACAGCTCCTATCTTGACGCTGCCATCTGGATCTGGTGGTTATACGATCTACAGTGATACTTCAGGACGGGGTTTGGGTTGTGTGCTTCAGCAGCACGGGAAGGTAATTGTCTATGCATCTAGGCAGTTACGTCCTCATGAGAGGAATTACCCTACCCACGATCTGGAGCTGGCAGTGGTCATCTTTGCTTTGAAGCTGTGGAAACACTATCTGTACGGAGAGCGAGTTGATATCTATACAGATCACAAGAGCTTGAAGTACGTGTTTACCCAGAAGGAGCTGAATATGAGGCAGAGGCGATTGTTAGAGCTGATGAAGGATTTTGATATATCCTTGCAGTACCATCCGGGGAAGGCCAACGTGGTCGCAGATGCTTTGAGCAGGTATCCCGTGGCTATGTGTTTGACGATGGATCGTCACCTTCTGGCAGATCTGGAGAGCTTGGGCATAGAGGTGATAGTTCCTAGGTTCGAGGTGCAGATGTGGGGTCTGCAGGTGCAGTCGGAGCTGATGGAGAGGGTCAGGGCAGCTCAGTTTGAGGATGAGGCTCTGAGAGTCATCAGAGAGCAGGTCGAGAGGGGACTGTTAGATGAGTTCTCTTTAGCAGGGGATGGGTCGTTGAGACATGGTACCAGATTGTGCGTGCCGAGCGGAGAACTTCGGGAGGAGGTTCTTCAGGAGGCGTACCGTTCTCAGTACTCTATGCATCCCGGAGCCAACAAGATGTATAGAGACTTGAGACAGCATGTTTGGTGGTATGGTATGAAACGTGAGGTGGCTCAGTGTCGAGATGCTTGGTGTGCCAGCAGGTGAAGGCCGGGAGACAGAGACTCGGTGGATTGCTCCAGCCACTACCCATTCCTGAGTGGAAGTGGGAGCATATCACTATGGACTTTGTATCTGGGCTTTCGTGCTCTCCAGGAGGGAAGGATGCGATTTGGGTCATTGTTGATCGATTGACCAAATCGGCCCACTTTTTGCCTTTCAAGTGGGTTTGTCGACGGAGAGGTTGGCCGAGATGTACGTGCGACAGATAGTCCGATTACACGGGGTGCCAGTGAGTATAGTCTCGGATCGGGATAGCCGATTCATTTTCCACTTCTGGCGGAGTTTGCAGCTTAGCTTGGGCACATCGCTCAAGTTCAGTACAACATATCACCCCAGACAGACGGGCAGTCGGAGAGGACGATTCAGACCCTCGAGGATATGCTGCGTACCTGTGTCTTGGACTTCGGGGGATCTTGGGAGGACCACCTTCACTTGGTATAGTTTGCTTACAACAACAGCTACCAAGCCAGTATAGAGATGTCACCTTTCGAGGCTCTATACGGATGGAGGTGCTGTACTCCCTTGTCTTGGGACGATGTCGGTGAGAGGGTTTTACTTGGCCCTGAGATGGTGATGGATGCTGCAGAGAAGGTCAGGGTTATCAGAGATAGACTTTGGATGGCGCAGGATAGGCA
>JANAVB010024800.1:14663825-14681325 GCA_029216955.1 Iris pallida
AAATATGTGCTAATGTTAGCAGAGTTGCACGTATGCCCGAATAGTCCTACGTCGACCTTAGCAAGTCGCGTGCATGCCTAATTAGTCCAACGTCGACCTTAGCAATTGAGCGTGCAAACTCGAATATAGTCCTTACGGGATGGCTATGCATACGGCCTTTTGGCTAAGTTGTGTTGCGTATCGCGCACCTTGACCCTTGGTGCAAACGAGTTGCGAGCGATATCAAGTATCGTTCGGTCGGGAACGGAGATGCACTTAGAGTGTCTATCGATAGGAACGCTATCGGACTAACGCTTAGGCGTACACGGAAGATTGATTTGGATTTCGAGGAAATAGTGCAAACGACTTAGTGTGTGCGTCGATACGACGCGAGCGACTACGCTAGCGATTCGTCGAACGAATCTGAAGGATGTCTTAGCGAATGACGCGAATGTAATTGAGGACTGGATCGTATGGCTTGAATCCGAGTGGTGTATGTGATAGGTAAGAAGAAGAATAAGAATGAGTGTCGACGACTAGTCGAGTGGCTCAAGTCCGAGTGGTGTATGGTTCGTCTTGGAAATTGTTCGAATGAATATTGAGGATTACGAGTAAGCGGCGAGGCGATGCGATCGCGCAAAGCCTTAGAACGCGTCACGCTTAGTTGGTCGTGACTTCGAATGTCCCAAACGAGCATCTCGTTCGGACAACTTGTGAATGAGCAATGCGAGTTAGAAAACCGATTCGGAACGATGAATGAAAATGAATGGTCTTGATTGAGGAAACTTAGAGGATCGCGCGTGCGATATCGGATTGATACAACTGAAATGCGACTTGAGTTTTGAATAATGATCTTGAAACGAGCTTGAGGAAAAGCGACTGAACTTGATCTTGAGTATTGAGAAAATTGAGGAATATCCAACTCGGACAACAGCATCAACGCACGACTCGAAATTGGTTGCAAAGGAAGATCGTCAGGTTACGCATATCGTCGATGGTATTGAGGCGTATCAAAGATCGATATGCGATAACTCGGGGGCACTCTGACTCGGCGAATGACGGTCGTGCAAACGTCATTGTTCCGTTGGACGCTATACTTGAAATATTAAAAATGTGTCGAGGAAAGGATAGACTTGGCTCGAGGACTTTCTAAGTTGAACAAATGACGATCGAACTATCGAACTTGGCTTGGATAAAAACTGGAATGTTTGGATTTGCTTCGTCGACAACCACAATGTTGATGTTCTTGTCTTATGCGAGCGCTACTCCAGCCTCGCACATGCGTCACACCGATTAGGGCGATCACTCTGCGTGAGCGCTGGTATGGTGATTCATACAGCGGGAGTGGTCGAACTTGTACGGTGCGACAGATTGTGCTTTGACTTGTGGCTTGACACGAAGTTAGACTCGAGATTGAATTGGTGTGCTTGTCGATTGAACTTGAGGATTGAGTAGGTCCAATCCGCGTATCGAGAATGAATGAGTCTAAACTCAAACAAGAGTTACGCCCCGATGAGAATGATTATTCCGCGGGAGCGTTGCGTGGTGATTCATGAACCGCCGTGGATAATCGGACTCGCGTGAGATTGGGGCGCAACGTATTGTCGAGCGAGACGACCTCGTGATCGAATACATGAATTGGTTAGAATTGGTGAATTGAAGGAATTTGAATATACACAATGCGTGCCATAATACGAATTAGGTGATCGTGCTTGATGTTTAGAAATTTGAATGACGCGAGCTTGGGTAGAAGACCCCATATGATCGACTCTGGTTTGACCCTAGGATAGGGGTCAGTGTTGGCATTATTGTTGGGGAACTATGATTCCAATCCTGACATTGACTTAGCCTCGAAAAGAAATGGCCTAGCGGTTAGGCGAGACGCCATGTTTCATGAGTTATCAGTCGAAGGATTGATCTTGAGGATTGGCATGGATGGATAGCGTGAATCACGAATGTAGAAAACCCTGCTCACGAGATTCGGCTGACATGCATATATTTCAGGGACGCCTGGGTATGTGCACGATGCGACTCGAGTGAGAATGACAAATTTTCTATCATGCGGCTTGGCTGAATGCATGTATTTTAGGGACGCTTGGAATGCGTGCACGATCCAGCCAAGTGATGCGGCGAGTTCAAGCAAGGCTTGAAATATGGGAGTGTGTCGAGATCTTGAAATCGTGTTGAAGTAAAGATTGATAATAGTGCGAGCGTGGCTCGGAATCGAAGGAACGCGTAGGCGAAATGTGTACGATTAAGTCTTGGCCATAGAAATGGTAGGATGACTTGCCCTCAGGAAAGTCTCGAGGACGAGACTTGTTCTGAGTGGTGTATGTTGTAGTGCCCCGTCCCGCAAAGTCAATCGGAGGAATCGAAACGCCGACGGCGTTCGGTCTTAGCCTTGCAACGGCTTGCTCGGAGACATCGCTCAGGTGGGGTAGTTTCGGTGAACTCTCCTCATCTTTGCCTTCACATAATAAATCGTGTTTTCAACTTGCACAAGTTAGGCTTGATAATAAAAGCTACGCATCCACATAGCTAAGGGAATAATCCCGACGGTTCGAATCGAGTTAGAACATGGAAAACGTCCCACGGTCGGCTTAGAGTTGGTGCACGTCGTGCTTTGAAAATGACACTCGGTCCTTCGTCCTGTGGCTTGGAAGAAGGAAAGTTGGTCTTCGGCGCGAAAGTTGAGAGTTAGCCTAAGTCATAGGCGTCGCCCGCACAAATGCTTGCTAAAGCATGTACGGTCCGGTCCCGCAAGGCTTGGCATAGCCTTTTCTCGTCCCTTGGGTTAAGTTGTAGGCTTGAGTGAGTTAGGCAAAGTTATGCCGGTCGACCTAAGTTATTCTACGTGCTGTCCTGCTCATTCTGCGGTTGTCAAGATAAATAGTCCCACGACCCCAAGGCCCGTCATATGAAGTATGACTTGGGCGACAACGTTGCGTAGAACACGAGTCGGTTTAGAGGCACGAGCCACGGTTGGTTCAGTGGAAAGTTATCCACGGTCGGTCGACACTTAAAGGAAACACGCTAGGTTCAAGTTAAGTTGGAAGGCTATGCAGTAGCCGTTCCCAGAGTTCAAAGAATGTTAAGTCTAAGCGATGGTTAGTCGCCGAGGCAACCCTGGTTAGGGGCTCTGCAAAAGAAAGTACGAAAAGTGGAAAGAGTAAAACAAAGGAACTGTGATAATAATGTGACCTTGCATTACGTTAAGTCTAGAAGTTAGCGTAGGCGCGTGGTCATGGACTACTTGTCGACAAGGGGTGGTTCTTCGAGCGGCAACCCGGGGCCACGGGACCGACTCGGCCTAGGAAGAACCGAATTATAGCCGAGCTGGGTATGAAGCAACCGGTATGTCGGGGACTTGCAGCGAGGATCGCAACCGGCGGTGCAAGGGTCCCGAGTACCAGGCTATGTCCAAAATGGCTGGTTAGGCCAGTGACCTTTCATATAGATGTGTCGGCACGGGCGGCAATCCGCGTAGGTGCCTTTGGATTGAGTTGAATATGTATGAGTTAAAAAAAGACACAATGTCTGAGCCTAAGATTTGGCTACGGCGAAGGCGACGTGCTTCGGCACGAGATGTGGCGTCGACTGTTAAGTTGCGAGTTAAGTCAAAAAGGGCCGTAGGGCATGTTGTGTGAAGTTACATTGAGTTATGAGGCACGGTCGCATTGTCAAAACACAAGTGTTGGCGAGACTAAGCAAGAAGGCACTGCCTCGGAGTTATCGATGCACGAATCGAGTTCATGGCACGACCGAGTCGTTACGTCCCAGAGTTTGGCACGAAAGATAAGTATGAGTCGGTGCGTCAACAATACAAGCACGAGAAAGGTCTAGAGGCAAGGAAATAGAGTCTTTCGTGTAGCTGCGTCTCTGATTATGGCCGTAAGGCAAACACGACTTGATAGGTTAACGTTGGTGGCACGAGAAGTGGTCTAGCGACAAAGTATGAGTTAATGTTGACATTGCAAGCACGGGATGGTTCCGATACACAAGTTGCGCTAAGGCGCCGGTCCTAAAACTGATTCCTAAGGCAAGAATAGAAAGACAATCGAAAAAGGGTTTATGTTGCACAAAGTAAATGAACGTGTAGGTTTTGTATGGGTGGGCGAGAAGCTCACTCCACCAGTACAGTGGTACTGACACCCACACAGTGTTTCATGTGCAGGCACAGGTAGAAGCTCGTGGCGCGGAGCTCGCTTGGATGCGTCGAGGCACGGAGTTCCTTGGCGAGTCGAAGCGTGCGGTCGCGTGATCTGAAGACTTATACAGGACGTAATGTATGGACATCGCCTTCCGAAGCTTCCGCTGGATTCAAGTATTGTATCGAGAGAAGAGAGAGAGAGCAGAGTGACTTGTAACATGAGTGAAAAGTGAGCCTGAGAGAGCTTGTAATCGGTCTTGCGCCCACAATGTAATCTTGTATTCAATATCAATAAAGAGATTCTTTTGAGTTACTTGTGTTCATGTGTTCTTCTTTAATTCCGCTGTAATGTTTTCAATGATTCTGCTTGGGACTTCTGTGCGACGACCCCGTCGCCGCCGTTGTAATCGGCCGTTATGGAATTGCCTTGCACGAGCGCAATCTAGGCTCGTGCGGCATCACGCCTTAGCGAGGACAATCGCTCCTACGGGAGCGGGGCGTGACAGAAATTGAAAGAAAGATAGAGGAAGGAATAGGAAGAAAATGAGAAGGAATTTGGAGAAGTAAGGAATTTGAAGAAGAATAGGAAGGAGGAGTAAGAAGAAGAATTAGAGCTAGAAGAATAAGAGGAAGAAGTTAGGAAGAAGAAGAATTAAAATTGAGAGTCAAAGAAGTGGTTGGAGCGGGAGCTTAAAAAGGGAATTTTTGGTAGAAATCGAGTTAGAAGGAGAAATTGAGCTCGGAGCGTCAGATTGCTATGAAATTTGGCGTAGGCCTAGGTTATATGAATTAGATTTTGCGGGTAAGCTCCCGAGTGGAAATCGGAGTCGTAGGGCGCCGGTATCGTACCGTATCAGCGCGTATCTTGAAATATTCAAGATACCTGCAACGGGCCGTAAGGTGGACTAGACGTCCACTTTATCTAGATATTTTGGTAGATAACGAACCTATAGGATAGTACCCTACTACCCTAGGGAGCACGGGTCAAAATATCAAACGTAGGTAGGCTATCTAGATAATCGTCGAAGGTAGAATTTTATCCTTAAAAGGGATAAATAGGGAATTGGCCCATGGCCAAGATTTGAGTTTCCAAGTCCAAGATGGACTTGGATATGGGTTGTATAGGTTGGTAATGAGTAGAATTAGCTGTCTAAACCTAGTCTTGGACCCGGTTGACCATGGTTGACCACGGTTGACTTTTTAGACTAAAAGTCAACTATGGGTCAACACTTTACCCAATTTAGTTCCAAATTCTATTTAACTTGGACAGTTGACCAAAAGTCAACTATTAGTCACCAGTGACCTAGGGTTGGCCTAGAGTTGACCAGAGTTGACCAAAAGTCAACGGTAAGCCAGTTTTCGACCTAGTTTGATTCGGATTGACTTCTAATGTTCTTACATGACCAAGATTGACCCAACTAGACATGTCTTGACCTAGAATGATTAAATAGGATTTAATTTGATTTAACTTTACTTCCTAAACATAGTATTGATACGTCTTGTTCTCTATAGGTCCTCGAGACACTGCAGTTGATCCGGTCGACATATTTTATCATCTTACAGGCGAGTACATTCTCTGATACTTATTCCCAATTTATGATAACTGTTATGATTCATGTACTTAGTGTTGATATGCTTATTCTCGACACATGGTTCTCACGGATTGGTATTCTTGGATCCCGACGAGAGATGTTTTCTCCTTCTTAGGTTGGGATGTATTGTGCAAGTACCCTTGTAGCTCTTGCTCAATATATGGTCACTGATTCTAGAGAAGGCTAGCTACCTTCTCATTAGAATCCCGTGCAGTGACGTGTCCTGTTTGGATCCATTCTACCAGTTGGGGTAGGGGGAGTAGTAGCGTAGGCCTGTGATCAGATCCATCCTGCATTCCCGAACAGTGTGAGTCATATACCGCACTTATGACTTGCCAGGCCGATTCTTGACAGGTACCCAAGCCGATCACAAGCTGAAACTACTACTCACACACATTAGATATATAGCTTACCTTGATTTGTGTACATGCCATGATCCCGTTCTATTTTCTTGTTCTAGCTCTAGCTCTACAGCTTACCATGCCATGATACATACATGTACACTCCATGATTTATTGTATATGCTCTATTTACAGTCTTATAGCTTTTATTCTATCTTGAGATCTGTTATGAGATATATGTACTCGTTCCATCCTGACTGGACTGTTGATAAAATATTACAGATGCCGATGAGGGAGATTGCAGTACCTACTACGGTCCGGACGACGTAGTGGGCCTAGACTTGGTCCCGCAGGGCGTAGCTCCGCCTGACGAGACTATACCACTTGTTTAGTTAGAGTAGGTCTTTGTACTGGACTTAGTTTCCAGTTACTTTTGAGACTGTATTATATTTAGACTGTATTAGAGACTGGACTTGTATATTATTTGTATCTGGACTTGACAGGTTATATTTTATCGACTTGTTGTCTTTATCTTTCAGTCTTTACTTATCATCTTAGAGTTGTGATTGAGTACTTATATATATTCATTGCTTGTCCTCCGTTCGGAGTTGACTCTATTCTCGACAGGTTTTGTTATATATATAAACTGTGTCACGACCCGGTCCCCAAATACTTGGGTCGAATCGGATCATGCCCAGCCTGCACCGTTGATGAGACGGTGGCAGTAAGCTGTAATCCATATGCAGGTGATCAACAACATTTTGAAACTAAGTTTGCCACAACATTAATTTAAACGATAAATTAATACTTGTTCTGTTACAAGGATTCATAAACTTGAAATAACAAAGAAACAACTAAACTCTCAAACAAAAGTAGCATCTATGGTGATGCCACAACATCCTCGTCAGGTGGAAGTACCGTCGGGTACATATCAGGATCATAGTAGGTATTGATCAGCATCTCCAGGTCATCAGTAGTACCTACAGGGATCCAGTCAGGAAAGAAGCAAAGTACAATTTATGCTAATCTTGACAATTAATTTAACAATAAAATCATGCACTTTTAAATAATTTAAAGATGAAACAGTTTTTAAAATTCTACAGTACAGTATTGTGAATAGGTAATGAATATGACCGGATTGGGTTACAGTAGTATCCTAGCGATACGGTATGGCTTGTCCCCGTGTGAAGAGGGAAAAGCTAATACAGCCAGTTATCCTAATTTTGGATTTGGTCATATCTACTACTCTACTCCTCCAGTCCCCAATAGTACAATCAATACTCCCGAAAGAGTTCGTGTTTGAACAGTGATTTAAAATTGCAGTGAAGTGATTATTAAATAATTGTAATCAACATAAATGTACTTGCCTTAAATTTCCCAAGTTGGACGAGATTTGTACTTAAGAATTTGAATAGTCACACTCTTCTTTGAAGTCCTACATTCCGAAAATTTTGTCTCAGAAACCACAACTCTAGAATTATCTAGTTACAATCTCTAGATTTTGTCTCCTAGCCAATTTTAATCTTGTATTAACCAACACAATCAAAAACACGTTTTTCTAGTGCGTTTACAATTAAGGAAATCTAAATTTATATTTTATTTCGAAAAACTTGTTTTTATCAATTTATTGGAAAATTTTTTGTATTTTATAGTTATATATATAAATACATTTTCTTTTCTTTAAATGAGAAAATCGTGAATTTCTAACTAATTAATATTAATTAATCCTACGTATTCACAATCCCAAAAAAATTCATAGCTAATTCCTACTTATTACAATTTACAAAAAATAAACAAATGAGCTTATGCTCTTACATTTTCATGAATTAAAATAAGAGAAAGAAATTGTTAGTCCTACAAAATTTACATAATAATAATAACTAATAATTCTAATTTAAGAATAAAATAGAATGAGTCTCAGAACTGGTCCAATCTTCATTTACAGCTACTCTGCCTCAACGTCCGGACAGGCCGGTGCGTTTGCATTTCACTGGGGGCCCACTGACCAATAAGGTCGTCGCCCTAAAATAATATCATTTCCGAAAATTGTTTTAAAATCATATAATCAAATTTTTATAAAAATTTTGACAGCATTCCCTCTATTTTCGGGATAACCCAAAACTGGGAAACGCGTCGATTTTCCTGAAAAATAATCTCAAACCAACATATACAAAATTTCCAAGTCCACATATACTAAGGAATTTCCCGAGCCAACATGAATCAAGGAATTTCCACATAACAAAATACTAAAAAACCAACAGAACCATAATCCAATTAATATTGGCTAAACCACAGCATCCGAAATATTTTCGGAAAACCAATAATTTCCAAACGAACCCACAGAACTCTTTCCAAAGAGTTCGCGTAAAAACACAGAACCCAAAAGTCAGAGGACAACTGTCCGAAACCAGAAACGTAGCCAAAAACCCGAATTTTTCGAAGAAAATTCCTGGACCAGATTTCATCACAGACTAAGAGAACTATGGGACTAACAGAAGTTACCGAAAAACGAAGGAATCCGAAGTGATGCCTCGGACTCGGAACACTGACAGAGTGCACGGCCAAGCCTAGGAGCGGATCCTACGGAAACAGCACCAGAGAACGGAGAAACGTCCCGAAAAGGAGCCAAAGACTCGCGGGTGGGGCCGGAGCTCGGGGGTTCGGCAAAAAGCCGCTGGAGGAGATCGGTCGCCGGGGAGTGACTCGACGGCGGCGCAGAGGGGCACGCACGGCCGGAAGGGCACGCGCGGAGGCGAACCCGCGGTGAGCCGGCGCTGGCTTGGCCGCGCGGGGCAGATCCGACGGCTGGGCTCCGCGGAATGGCCGGAATGTGGCGCTGGGTCAAGGGGACGACAGCTAGGTCGCCCGCTCGGGATGCTCCACCTAGCAGTGGCTCGGCCAACAGAGCTCGGGTCGGTCACCAGATTAGGGCACGGAGGTTTGGGGATTTTTTGGAGTTTGTTGGTGATGGTGAATGGAAGGATGGGAGAGGGTTAAATAGGAGAGGAGAAGAGGGGGTTACCAGATCTTGAAGGGTCGACGGCGGTTATGGAAGGGAAAAGGATGAGCCGGCGGTTTGGGAGCGGCCAAAACCGATGGCCATCGGTTTTCAACAGAGGGAAAATGAAGAGAATGGTTTCTCTTCAGAGCTAAGTGGGTTATCAACTAATGGTTTAATGAGTTGTAAATGAGAGAGTAAAGAAAATATAAGCTTAATGGGCTATTGGATTTATGTGAGTATTTGGATTTGGGCTACATGGCTTAATGGGTTGTTGGGGATATACTATTGGTTTGGACTTTATATGATGGGCTCTAAACCATGGATAAAGAAACAAAAATTTGAATATCCTTTTCCTTAAGAAAAGTTGTAACTAAAATTTATTAACTCCTAACATTAATTTAAAAATATTTTTAGGTTCAAAATTTGGGTTCGGGTCTGAACCAGACAAAAATCCAAGTTCATTATTTTGAAAATAATTTTCTATCAGAATATTAATCTAACCAACATTCAATTAGAAAATTTAACAAAATTTGAATTTCTAGAATTATCTCATTCAAGTTATTCAAAATAATTAAACTAAAAGTTACGGGTTTCACAACCTTCCCTCCTTAGAAAATTTCGTCCTCGAAATTTAAAAAGATAAGGTTAGGAAATACCTTAGATCTCAAATAAATACGGGTACTTCTCCCGCATCTCATCCTCTCGTTCCCAGGTAGACTCGCCTGGGGAATCATGCCTCCACATTACTCGAACTATCGGAGTCACCGAGGTCCTGGTCTTCTTCTCGCCTCGATCTAAAATCGCCACTGGCTTCTCAGGCATTGTGAGGCTCGGTCCAATCTCCAGCTCTGAGTGGTCTAAGATGTGATTCTCATCAGGGACGTAGCCTCTAAGCTGTGAGACGTGGAAGACGTTGTGCACTCCCTCTAGATTAGCTGGTAGAGCTAACCTATATGCCACTTCTCCAATCCGGCTCAGAACTTCAAATGGTCCAATGTACCTAGGACTCAACTTTCCAGCTCTGCCAAATCTGATTGTACCTCTGGTAGGAGAAATCTTTACAAAGACTTTATCTCCTTCTTCAAACTGTAGTGGTCGACGACTGCTGTCTGCCCAATGCTTCTGTCTGTCCTGGGCAATTCTGAGCTTGTCTCTGATTATCTTCACCTTCTCTGCTGCATCAGTCACCATCTCTGGGCCCAGCAGTACTCTTTCTCCTACGTCGTCCCATGCCAAAGGTGTACGGCAACGACGTCCATATAGAGCCTCAAATGGGGTCATACCAATGCTGGCTTGGTAGCTGTTATTATAAGAAAACTCTACCAAGTGCAAATGGTCTTCCCACGATCCTCCGAACTCCAAGACACACGATCTCAGCATATCCTCCAGTGTTTGAATCGTCCTCTCCGATTGACCATCTGTCTGGGGGTGATAGGCAGTGCTGAACTTCAACTGTGTCCCCAGGCTGTCATGCAAACTTTTCCAAAAGTGAGAGGTAAAACGAGTGTCTCGATCAGATACAATGCTTACCAGTACTCCATGAATCCGGTAGATGTGTCACATGTATAATGCAGCCAACTTCTCGGTGGATAAACCAACCTTGAAGGGAATAAAGTGAGCTGACTTGGTTAGTCGGTCCACTATAACCCAGATGGCATCCTTCCCTCCTTGGGAACGAGGCAAACCTGACACGAAATCTATTGTGATGTGCTCCCACTTCCACTCCGGAATGTCCAGCGGTTGTAGAAGTCCTACGGGTCTCTGTCTACTGGCCTTCACTTGCTGACAGATCAAACATCTCGCCACGAATTTGGACACATCTTTCTTCATTCCATACAACCAAACAATAGTGCGCATATCCTGATACATCTTATTAGCTCCAAGATGTATAGAATACTGCGACTGGTGTGCTTCCTTTATCAGTTCGTTCTTCAGTTCGCCATATGGTACACAAAATCTCGTACCATTCTTCAAAGCTCCATCGCTGGCGATTGAGAAACCCTCAAGTGTTCCCGCCAACACTTGGTCTCTCAGTTTGCAAAGTGCCTCGTCTTGAAACTGAGTCTCCTTGATCTTGTCCATCAGATACGAGCTCACTTGCAACTTTATCAGTACTGAATCAGCATCCAGCTCCATCCTTCTATCTCCAGGCAATATAATCTCTAATCCAAGCTTCTCGATGTCCTCTAGCAGATGCCGCTCCTTGGTCAAGAACATTGCCACTGGGTATCGACTAAGTGCATCAGCGACCACATTAGCCCTACCCGGGTGGTACTGCAGGTCGATGTCAAAGTCCTTCATTAGCTCCAGCCATCTTTTTTGCCTCATGTTCAACTCTTTCTGAGTGAAAATATACTTCAGACTTTTGTGATCTGTGTATATTTCCACTCTCTCTCCATACAGATAGTGCTTCCAACGCAAAGATAACTACCGCCAGCTCCAGGTCATGTATGGGATAATTCTTCTCATGGTTCCGTAATTGCCTAGATGCGTAAGCAATTACTTTACCATTTTGTTGAAGAACACATCCTAGTCCTTTTCCAGAGGCATCACTGTAGATTGTAAAACCACCGGATCCTGCGGGTAGCGCAAGGATTGGTGCAGTGGTACGCCTCTTCTTCAGCTCCTCAAATACAGCCTGGCAATCATCCGTCCAGATGAATTCTTCATTCTTCCGAGTCAGCTTCGTCATCGGCTCGGCAATTCTAGCAAAGTCCTTCACGAACTTCCGGTAGTAGCCAGCCAAGCCCAAGAAACTTCTGATCTCAACAACTGAGCTTGGGGTAGACCACTTCTCCACAGCAGCTATCTTCTTAGGATCCACCGAAATTCCTTCTCCTGTGACAACATGGCCAAGAAAATCCACCTTGTCTAGAAAGAATTCACATTTGGATAGCTTACCATATAACTTCTCTTTCCTCAAAGTTCCCAGAACCTTCCTGAGGTGCTCCTCATGCTCCTCTTCAGTCTTTGAATAGATCAAAATGTCATCAATGAAGACAACAACAAATTGATCTAAGTATTCATGGAAAACCTTGTTCATAAGGTTCATGAATACAGCCGGAGCATTTGTCAGTCCAAACGGCATGACCAAGAATTCAAACTGTCCATACTTGGTGTTGAATGCCGTCTTAGGAATGTCCTCCTTCCTGACCTTGATCTGATGGTAGCCAGATCTGAGATCAATCTTCGAGAACACCTTGGCTCCACTGAGTTGGTCAAACAGGTCATCGATCCGAGGCAAAGGGTACTTGTTCTTGATTGTGATATTGTTCAATGCCCGGTAGTCGATGCACATCCTCACAGTTCCGTCCTTCTTAGGAACAAACAAAACAGGTGCTCCCCAGGGTGAAGCTCCGTCTCGAATGAATCCCAGAGCCTTCAGTTCATTGATCTGATCTTTCATCTCCTTGGCCTCCTTCGGGTTGACTCTGTAGCATCCCTTAGAAATAGGGGAAGAGCCGGGGACTAGGTCAATAGTAAATTCTATGTCTCGGTCTGGGGGTAACCCGGGAAGACTATCAGGGAAAACATCCATAAATTCTGCTATAATAGGATGGGGAGGTCCGGATTCTTCAGTGATAGAGGTATAGGTAACACATTCCATCTCCTCCGGAGTTCGAGAGATTTCAAACTCCGGTTCTCTAGGTGGGCTGAAGACTACACATCCTCGATGACAGTCTATCAGCGCATGCTGCTTACTTAACCAGTCCATCCCTAGGACTACATCATAGTTAGGTAAGGGCATGACAAGCAAAGGTGCTATAAAGTTATGGCCATCTATGGTGATAGGGCATTCACAGATCTCAGTAATAGGTAAGGGTCCTTCTCCAGTCATAACTCTACAGATCTTCTTGCTAAAGCCAGTAACTATATGGTGTGCAGATATGAATTTGGTGGCTATAAAACTATGTGATGCTCCCGAATCAAATAAAGCTAAGGCAGGGTAGGAATGCACATAGATAGAACCTGATATGACATCTGCTACAGGTTCCTGAGCTGGCTCTGGTTCCTCTGCTGTCAGGGCAAAAACTCGCCCCGTCTTCTGTTGATGTTGCCTAAATTGTTGTTGCTGAGTGGGCAGAGGTCCTTTCTGCGGAGTTGCTCCAGTCTGGTTAGTCGACAAAGGGCAGTCCCTCACTTGATGGGTGGCAGACCCACAGACTAGGCAATGCCCTAGCCTCTTCCTGCAGATGTTTGCCAGATGTCCCGGCCTCTTGTAAAAATCGCAGACGGGGATCTACCTCTGAGGCGCCTTGTTATTGTTCCTCGCCTGCTGGTAGGGAGGACGGTTGTTGTTGTTGCTGTTGTTATTGTTGTTGTTGGGCTTCTTCTGATTACCCTGGAAGTTGTTAGTTCCAGGATAATCTCTCTTCGAGCGGGCAGGTTGGCTCTTCTCTATGTCTTGAGCTCGCTCCAGGATCTTTTCATAAGTCTTAGCACCGCCTGAGATTACATGGGTGCGGATCTCTTCTCTTAGTCCATATCTGAACCTTTCAGCACGATCGTCAGGGTCAGCCAACAGGTTCTTGGCAAATCGGCTGAGCTGGCCGAATTCAGCAGCATACTCTCCCACAGTCATGTTGCCCTGCTTCAGGTTCTGAAATTGTCACTCCATCTCCCGCAACTCTGAAGTTGGGAAGAACTTCATCTTGAACAACCTCTTGAAGGTGTCCCAGTCAACCTGTCTATCCTGGAGTCGGGGTTCATTCTGATACCAGGTGCTTGCTACATTTTGCAGTTGGAGTCCCACTGCTTCAGGCTTGAAGTCTTCTGGAAGCCGAGCAACGCTTAGAAGACGCTCCATATTATCGAGCCATTCATCAGCATAGACGATTCCCTCGGTTCCTTTGAAGGGTCGAGGGTTCTGCTTCTTGAAGCTCTCAATATCGCCCACCTTGGCAGGCCTTGGTTCCTGATGAGCTGCTTCTCCTCTTTCCAATGCAGCCATTGCCACGCTATGGGCATTCTCTATGCCTTCTCTCATAATGGCCGTCTGCTCGCGATGAGCTTCAGCTTGAGTTCTCTGGGCTTCTAGCACTCCTCTTAGCAGACCTATGAGGTCAGTGGGGTCCACAGGCACCGGTGGGGCAGCTGGAGTGGGCGAAACCACAGGGGGTTGCATCTCTGTCCGAGAAGATGATGGATCCGTCGTTGTATTATGGGGACGATCGGCCAGCTGCCGAGGTGTAGGATCCGGACTTGATTAGGGAGGTAGGGTATGATAGGATGAAGATACCCCATCGCCAGCAGGATTGGTATTGTCAGTGGCCATTCTCTGGAAGGTTTAGGATATAAACATAAGCAAGGTAGCCTATCTAAAATCAAACAAAAATATTTAAATATATTTCGGTCCTATGTTGTGGCAAATTAATGTTCTAATGTTCTAAATGTTTCCTAGGTTTTCCTAAGTTGTTGATTGATAGACCTGCATGGGCCACCACTAAAAACATGTCACGACCCGGTCCCCAAATACTTGGGTCGAATCGGATCATGCCCAGCCTGCACCGTTGATGAGACGACGGCAGTAAGCTGTAATCCATATGTAGGTGATCAACAACATTTTGAAACTAAGTTTGCCACAACATTAATTTAAACGATAAATTAATACTTGTTCTGTTACAAGGATTCATAAACTTGAAATAACAAAGAAACAACTAAACTCTCAAACAAAAGTAGCATCTATGGTGATGCCACAACATCCTCGTCAGATGGAAGTACCGCCGGGTACATATCAGGATCATAGTAGGTATTGATCAGCATCTCCAGGTCATCAGTAGTACCTACGGGGATCCAGTCAGGAAAGGAGCAAAGTACAATTTATGCTAATCTTGACAATTAATTTAACAATAAAATCATGCACTTTTAAATAATTTGAAGATGAAACAGTTTTTAAAATTCTACAGTACAGTGTTGTGAATAGGTAATGAATATGACCGGATTGGGTTACAGTAGTATCCTAGCGATATGGTATGGCTTGTCCCCGTGTGAAGAGGGGAAAGCTAATATAGTCAGTTATCCTAATTTTGGATTTGGTCATATCCACTACTCTACTCCCCCAGTCCCCAACAGTACAATCAATACTCCCGAAAGAGTTCGTGTTTGAACAGTGATTTAAAATTGCAGTGAAGTGATTATTAAATAATTGTAATCAACATAAATGTACTTGCCTTAAATTTCCCAAGTTGGACGAGATTTGTACTTCAGAATTTGAATAGTCACACTCTTCTTTGAAGTCCTACATTCCGGAAATTTTGTCTCAGAAACCACAACTCTAGAATTATCTAGTTACAATCTCTAGATTTTGTCTCCTAGCCAATTTTAATCTTGTATTAACCAACACAATCAAAAACACGTTTTTCTAGTGCATTACAATTAAGGAAATCTAAATTTATATTTTATTTCGAAAAACTTGTTTTTATCAATTTATTGGGAAAATTTTTGTATTTTTATAATTATATATATAAATATATTTCTTTTCTTTAAATGAGAAAATCGTGAATTTCTAACTAATTAATATTAATTAATCCTACGTATTCACAATTCCAGAAAAATCCACAGCTAATTCCTACTTATTACAATTTACAAAAAATAAACAAATGAGCTTATGCTCTTACATTTCCATGAATTAAAATAAGAGAAAGAAACTGTTAGTCCTACAAAATTTACATAATAATAATAACTAATAATTCTAATTTAAGAATAAAATAGAATGAGTCTCAGAACTGGTCCAATCTTCATTTACAGCTACTCTGTCTCAACGTCCGGACAGACCGGTGCGTTTGCATTTCACTGGGGGCCCACTGACCAATAAGGTCGTCGTCCTAAAATAATATCATTTCCGAAAATTGTTTTAAAATCATATAATCAAATTTTTATAAAAATTTCGACAGCATTCCCTCTATTTTCGGGATAACCCAAAACTGGGAAACGTGTCGATTTTCCTGAAAAATAATCTCAAACCAACATATACAAAATTCCCAAGTCCACAGATACTAAGGAATTTCCCGAGCCAACATGAATCAAGGAATTCCCACATAACAAAATACTAAAAAACCAACAGAACCATAATCCAATTAATATTGGCTAAACCACAGCATCCGAAATATTTTCAAAAAACCAATAATTTCCAAACGAACCCACAGAACTCTTTCCAAAGAGTTCGCGTAAAAACACAGAACCCAAAAGTCAGAGGACAACTGTCCGAAACTAGAAACGTAGCCAAAAACCCGAATTTTCCGAAGAAAATTCCTGGACCAGATTTCATCACAGACTAAGAGAACTATGGGACTAACAGAAGTTACCGAAAAACGAAGGAATCCGAAGTGATGCCTCGGACTCGGAACACTGACAGAGTGCACGGCCACGCCTAGGAGCGGATCCTACGGAAACAGCACCAGAGAACGGGAAAACGTCCCGAAAAGGAGCCAAAGACTCGCGGGTGGCGCCGGAGCTCGGGGGTTCGGCAAAAAGCCGCTGGAGGAGATCGGTCACCGGGGAGTGACTCGACGGCGGCGCAGAGGGGCACGCACGGCCGGAGGGGCGCGCGCGGAGGCGAACCCGCGGTGAGCCGGCGCTGGCTTGGCCGCGCGGGGCAGATCCGACGGCTGGGCTCCGCGGAATGGCCGGAATGTGGCGCTGGGTCAAGGGGACGACAGCTAGGTCGCCCGCTCGGGATGCTCCGCCTAGCAGTGGCTCGGCCAACAGAGCTCGGGTCGGTCACCAGATTAGGGCACGGAGGTTTGGGGATTTTGGAAGTTTGTTGGTGATGGTGAATGGAAGGATGGGAGAGGGTTAAATAGGAGAGGAGAAGAGGGGGTTACCAGATCTTGAAGGGTCGACGGCGGTTACAGAAGGGAAAAGGATGAGCCGACGGTTTGGGAGCGGCCAAAACCGTTGGCCATCGGTTTTCAACAGAGGGAAAATGAAGAGAATGGTTTCTCTTCAGAGCTAAGTGGGTTATCAACTAATGGTTTAATGGGTTGTAAATGAGAGAGTAAAGAAAATATAAGCTTAATGGGCTATTGGGTTTATGTGAGTATTTGGATTTGGGCTACATGGCTTAATGGGTTGTTGGGGATATACTATTGGTTTGGACTTTATATGATGGGCTCTAAACCATGGCTAAAGAAACAAAAATTTAAATATCCTTTTCCTTAAGAAAAGTTGTAACTAAAATTTATTAACTCCTAACTTTAATTTAAAAATATTTTTAGGTCCAAAATTTGGGTTCGGGTCTGAGCCAGACAAAAATCCAAGTTCATTATTTTGAAAATAATTTTCTATCAGAATATTAATCTAACCAACATTCAATTAGAAAATTTAACAAAATTTGAATTTCTAGAATTATCTCATTCAAGTTATTCAAAATAATTAAACTAAAAGTTACGGGTTTCACAAACTGTTGTCAGACTAGAAAATCTACAGCGTTCCACGC
>JANAVB010024800.1:14686325-14701878 GCA_029216955.1 Iris pallida
AATGGATTATTTTGTATAAGGGTATCAGGTTTATGATATAATTAGACTTTGGGTACTGGGTTTGTCTGTTTTAGAGTTTGGATACTCGAACTTTTTAGTGACATATTTTAGTGACAAAAGTAGACTTTCAGTGACGAAATAAGTCTTTTAATGACGAATGTTTGTCACTAAAATATGTGACTAAAAAATTACAAAATTTAAAACGGACAGACCCAATATCCAAAGTATAATTATATCATAAACTTGGTATCTTTATACAAAATAATCCCCAATAAATGGTCGAGTTCATGAAGCATAGGAAGTCCAAAATGAAACCCATGTCCCATTAAACCCCTCCTCTCGTTCCTTGCCCAACCCCTAGAATCTCTACGCAAGTGATGGAAACAATAGGAAGAAATCATGCATCCATTCTCGAGAAAGTAGAAGAAGGCCAGCAGAGAAACCTCCGCGCGCCGAGACTCTTCTGGTCATCGCCCACCAGCCGTCCTCCCGGTTCCTGAATCAATACCTCCTTTCTGAGTTCTCTACAACTTCTTCCTCCCTTTTTTGTTTTGTTTTGTGTTATGGGTTCGGTTCCGGTTCTGAGAGGGGTTTGGGAGTCCACCTCTTCGGAGTCGTCGTTGGTTCTTGATGGGGACAAGCGGGAGCTGGTGAGGGCTAGGATGGGGAAGAAGGGAGGAGGAGGAGTAGGAGGTGAGCATGGTGGTGGGGTTTTGAACGAGAGGGCTGCTATGGCGCTGAAGAGCCACAGCGAGGCGGAGAGGAGGAGGAGGGAGCGGATTAATAGCCATCTCGCGACCCTCAGGACCATGGTTCCGTGCGGTGGCAAGGTTCGGGCTTCTCTCTCGTCCTGATTTTGTAGTCTGACATTTGTTATGTAGACACAACACAGCACGGGCGCGGCACCTATTTTGACGGGGCCTAGTCTATTGTTGGAGTGTCTAAACTGTGTCCAGTGCCTGTCTGACATGAAAGGGCACAGACACGGCACCGATTTCTGGAGTGTCAGTGCTTCCTTAACCTATGTACAATTTGGGTTCTGTAACACATTGTTAAACGTACTCCCACAACACATTTATCAATGCATCTTCTACTTAAAGTTTGTATTGATAAATGTAAATGTGCGTTGATAAATGTGTTGTTGAAAGTACCAATATAAAATACACATTTATCAATGTGCTAACATGTGCCCTTAGGGCAAATGTTAACAAAACCCATGAATCCAATTCCTTCTTCCCAGTCTTTCCATCAAAATAAGATTGGTTTGGAGCACAAGAAAGCTCTATAGAATAGTTGACAAGCGGTGTTCTGAATGGCCCCAAAGATAACATCAACACTCTTGTCTCAGTCCCCAAATTTCCTAGACTAAGTAGATATGAGAAAAAGGAGGGCCTTGCCTTGCAACCTATAAAGCCTGCTGGTTGGTAGCTAGATCTACCTCCCCAAACCCCCAACCCCTTATGTAGAGCTTACAAAATGTAGCTTTCTCAAAAAAAGAAAGAGTGTTGTTCATATTGATGGCGAAAAAGTGTACCTAAGACTGATAGTTTCGATCAATTACTTTATCATTAATGAGGGACTGAGAAGGTTGTTTTTCATAGAACTAAAGCAGGATGACTGAAGTGCACAAGTGTTTCTGGATTTCTTTGTGACTGTAGGATGCCGCAGAAAGTTAACTATCCATATAGTTGGTGTAATTGTGTATGAGACGTCTTTTTTTTTTTTACTACATCCAGTATTGGGGATTAATACTCCACGGTTTATAAATTATAATCAATGTAAAAGGAAAGAGCAGCCATCATCTTCTTAGGTTAGTTCTCTTTGGCTACATAAGGGAGGCCCTTTTGTAATTCCAGTCTCATGGGAGGTTTGAAGAATATGTAACCTTTTTACACTTCATGTGAGGTGGAAGAAGAGGGTTTTAATAGAGTTAGAGTAACTGTTTATAAGATAAGAGTGCGTCCGTCACTCCGACAAAAACCATTTTCTTATTTATTTACTTTTCCACTTAATCTCCTATCTTTTTCATCCACCACATGCCAATCCATAGATTAGGATTATCAAATCCTCCTCTGTATTTAGGGGTCATTTCTCCTTAGGTTTCAAATTCCCAAGCATGCCCTATATATTTATAACTTGCCTTAAACTAGTAAAAGATCCATCATAGAGCTTTTTTCGAAGATAGGGGCATATTTGTTAACATGATCCCGATGTCTAACTTTATGCTCCATGGGTTTACAAACCTGCTTGGGGCATATATGAGAGGTTAGCCACTTGATCCTTCCCTTGTACACACCCATGAGTGCATAATGCTCAAGTTATGCTTAATTAATTAAGAGAGTTAAGGTCCTTAACCCGTCTTCCGTTAACCCAGTTAAGAAGATTTCTCAGTCTACTATCTAATGGTAAGGGTCTATCAGAATGTCTTCCACTATAACCTTTGTCTGGAAAGAAAAGCGAACAAAGATAAATTTTGTACATAGTGTAGAGCTTCTTGATATTGGGTTCTGTTACTGTTTTGATAGGATCATTTTTTGAGTTCCTTGTGAAATATCTCACTAATATATAGAAAGAACCTTGGCCAAGGATTACAAGAGAGGCTCTAGACTAAAAAGATCATTTCTTCAAACCTTGGCAGAAACTGTGAAATATCTTACATGGCTATATTGGAAAAGGTTACAAGAGAGGCTGTAGACTCTAGCCATATCCTGGAAATGCTGAACAGGAATATCTATAAGTAGATAATATATTGTTTGAATAAATGCTTTGCAATGCGTTTCTGCCTCTTGCATGTCTATATTGGTAAAAGTAACAAGTAGCTTTGTAATCCTATTTTATTGTGATAATACCTCTCGTTTTCTTCCCCTTATGTTACGTGTCATGGCACATTCAGGAGATGACAAACATGGACATTACGCCGCACATCAACAATTTTGTGTGTGTTTAGAGATTAGTTACATAGAGAGGCAGGGAGAGTGGAAGATTAGATTACATAGAGAGGCAAGGAGAGGAATTATCTGTACAGAAGGATAGGATAGACATCTCTGGCAGAATATTATCATCTACTAACTATCTACAACTTACATTTCCTAACTAGGCAAATTATATTTTATATGAAGCATATATCTAATCATCTAGCCATCAAATAGTATAACCAACGTGCATCGTAGATGTATATATAAACCTATATGGATTTATGTTAGTTAGAAGTAGAACATGTCTTTTCCCCAATACAATTGCTGTAGTATCAACTATCTGCTCACATTTTACAACACTTGTATGGACACCGTGACAAAAATATGGTACCTGTGTTTCAAATGTTGGTACTTTATAGGCTGTCTGAAAAACAAAACTGAATATTGAAAATTGACACCAGACTTTCTAAATTGCAAGCCAACAGATTTGATCATTCTAAGAGTGACTAATTGAAACATATATGAACTGATCCAAAGACATGAGAAGTGAGTGCATCTCATCATAGCATATGTTTGAGGACATAAAATCAATAAGCCAAATACCGGAGAGGAAGATGAGGAAGAAGGTGAGGTTGGAGACGTACAAGACTAGGGGTTATTTCATTCATAGTCAACAATACCTCAATTTCACAATGTTCCCTATAAATGTTCTTCAGATTGCATTCAGCATATAAGTTACTATATAACTGTTTCTTTAAAAGCTCCAAGTAATTTGTTAAATGTTGGTGGAGGTGATGGAATCAATGGATGCTCTACATTAAAGTATTTGTAATAGATAAAGTTGCGTGATAATACATGAGAGACGACAATTCGACAAACCTACTCAACACATTATTAAAGAATAAGCACATTGGTACATCAAGTTATTTATGCTACATCTTACCCGGATTATACTTTTAGGATTCATGGATTATAGCTGCTTGCATGAAAATTTTATCTTAAATGTTGCTCGTGTCAAGAACAAGGTTGTGAAAACCGCTAGGTGCTAGTCTAGTCGGGCGGGCACCCGCTGCCTAGCGCCTAGCCGTCTAGGCGGTTCAAAATCTTTTTAAAAAATCCAAAAAAAAAACTACTGAAAATTGTAGAAAAAAGTCCATAAAACCACAAAGCATGCATAGTCGGACGTCGGAGGGTTGGGGGGTGGGTGGTGGTGGGGACTAGGCAGGCGCCTAGCGCCACCTTGGCTGCCTTTTAGAACAGTGGTCAAGAAGGCATTTCTCCTTTGTATGCCTAGCAGTACACTGTAGCCTATAAGGTCCGTTAATCAAAATACTCTGGAATCTGCAAGTGCTAGTTTGATCCAAAAGGTTTTTAGCAACCTATACATTATCCTAGGAAGGAATCTTACTACTTGAAGTTTTAAAAGAAATGCTAAGGGGTGATTTTTCAACTGCAGTTGGATAAAGCTGCATTACTTGCCGAGGTGATCAATCATGTGAAAAAGCTGAAAAGCAATGCGTTAGAAATTAGGGGAGGTTGCATTATTCCATCAGATGCTGATGAAGTGAGGGTTGATGATGTTGGAAATGGAGATGGCCTGGACAATGGGATGTGTTCAATCAAAGCATCCCTCTCATGTGAAGACAGCCCAGGTCTTCTTCCAGATTTAAGGCAAACTCTTCGGCCCCTACAGCTGAAGACGGTAAGGGCAGAGATATCAACATTGGGAGGCAGGGTCAAACATGATTTTGTGATAACTTGCAAAGAAAGTGCCGAACAACATCTATCCTCGACCAACATTCGCCAAGCACTGAAGTCTGTCCTTGACAGGGCAACTACACCAGAATTCGCGCCTAGGGCCTCGTTTCCTAGCAAGAGGCAAAGGATATCACAGGTTGAGCCCTCATTCTCGTCTTCGTGTTGATTCTGTTTGTAAATTTCTCAGTGTTTCCTCCTTTGGATTGCTAGCTTGCTTGGTAATGCATATTATTAAAGATTCAATACTTTGGTGTTTGATTTGGCTATACAATTGAATATATTGAGGGAAGGCAGGCTTTGACGATGGTTGAGTGCAACAATTTTGTGGGCCTGCGAATGGATCTGTCCTGAAAGAAGGTGAGGGGTGTATCACTTGGTATATATATATATATATATATATATATATATATATATATATATATATATAGCTGCTAAAGACATGCTGAATGTTTGATTTACTGTAAGGACAAAAATGATGTGTGTAAAGTGTAGATTGTATATTAGAACGTTTGGTGAGTAATAGACTAGCTTGATGTGTTTTATATTGTAATATTGCTTTGATGCTGTTTGGAAGTTTTGTTGCATATTGTAGGGATGAATAGAGACGTTTATGCTTATATATGTCTCATGTTTGTAGAAGTCAGAACTGGCGATGGGCTATACTAGGATGGCGATAATTTGGAAATATCTTTCAGGCCTTCTCTATATATGCTTCCAACAGCTACGAGAGGCAATTCTGGGCGCATATGGCCCCAGTTGTCACGCCTGCATATCGACAGTGACAGTGCTACGTGGATCGCGTTTTGGTCCGCGGTCCATATGGTGGCTTTTAATTGACAAGGCACTGGCGGATGGGGCCCATGTGAATAGGAGGGGCAAATTGGGTGGCGACATCTCAGTTCGTGGTCACAGCCGACGGGCACAGACAACGGGTTGTTTAGTATTTTCCCTTGCATATAGACTCTAGATGGATGCATGCATGATGCATATGTGGGGTAGGAACATAATTCCTATGTTAGTGTCTTGATGCAGCATAAACAAGCTGAAGCTTGAGAACAGCAAAAGTTTTGGGCATCGCCGGGAAGTACAAACTGGTCCTGGATGGGGAAGTATGTTCTGCAAACGGTCCCGTGAACTTTTCCTTCACAGCATTTGAAAAGTGGATCTTTAGTTGATATATTCAAATAAATTTGAAGGAAAAAAAATAGCAAAAATTTGACTTGCACTCCACTTTATTTATTCATATTTAAGGTGTATTCCACACGATTACAAGAATGTAAGGTACTTTCCACATTTGACGGAAAACGTCCATGGTTGACGGTCAACCTCTTTGACCGACATTTTTTGACAAAAATACCCCTTCTTATCTCTTCTTTCCAAACTCACCATCTTTCAGGCATGGAGTTGAGCTGATGACAAAAGTTTTGAATAATAATTTGTAGACAAATAAATTCAAAAAATTATGTATAGAGAAATATTTTGTAATTGGATTTTTCTGTTGAGATCAGGATAAAAATAAACATGTCACAAGTCTCATTCATTGTGTAAACTAAATAATTTAGTCATACAATCCTCACATATTTTTGTTTAGTTATAGGATCTGGGAGCAGATCTGCTGTCCCATTTAATCCTGTCATATTACATGTGGACTCTCCCATAGGATCTGGTATTTCATTTAAGTCTTCATCTACAAGACTTAAATTCTTTCAGAACATAAAATTTAAATGTTATACGAGATTCTAGAACTAAATAACTCTTTTAATTACACTTATGTTTCATTCGGAAATTTATTTTGTCAGACATAGCGTGCAGCCCAAATAAATCTTCTAGGCTTCAAAACGGCTCACTTTTGAGCCGTCTAAGTCGTATATATATCATGGACCATTTTTGAAAATAAATTAAATTGTTTAAAAATTGTTGAAAAAAGTTTAAATTTGTCAACATAGAAAATCGAAATCAACCAAACAACAAAAATACCTCACATTTTAACCACATGAATTAGAAAAAATATTTAACTATAATTGAATAATATTCTTATTATACGTTTAAAATACGTGCATTTACTAGTTGTCTATAACAGCTTTATAGTAGAGGCGAGTTTTCGTTGAGCAAAAAAAAAAAAAAAAAATTTCGTTGAGCCGGGCGGATAAAAGTTATCCGGATCTACAAATACCCGAAACCCGATACAACCCGAAACTGCTGTACACACTCTCTCTCGTCTTTCCTCAACTAATTCTAACCCCATTCCGCCACTCTCGATCGCGTGCGTTCTTCTGATTCCGATCACAAACAGGTGCGTTATTTCTCTCTCTCCGCTAAATTCAATTCTTGTTCAAATCAATTGCTCTCTTGAACTATTTTCTCCAATTAATTAACAGAAAATTCGATCTAGTGCTTCGTCTTAATCAAGTCATTATATCGGCAGATCTTGATCTTTTAGATTGAAGTTCCAAGCAATTTCTGTCAATTTGTGAGATCTCGATTCAATATCGAATAATTTGCTATATTTTTAGCAATTCGTTGATAGATTTATAACCAATTTCTTGAACAGACTGACCTCCTGTTTATTTTTATAAAGAAATTACCTGCTTTTCATCTCAGATCTCTGTACAAGTTCGTCGGGATCGACTAATATTACGTATTTTTCTTGAAAGAACCCCAAGATACGCTTTAACAAAGCACTGTAATTTTATGAACTTCGTTCGACACGATTTCTATAGTCTATTACTTCAGCGTTTCTTAATGCCATGCGACGGTTGAAGTGCAGAAGGAGTCATGTTTTCTGAGATAGGCGATTATGATATGAAATCGTGTTTTGGAACATGGTTCCTTCAACCAGAAGTTGTATGTGAAGTTGCATTTCGATAACGTGACATCATTTGTAGCCAAACAAGTCTTACAGTGACAGCATATTCTTCCTTGCCTCGAATAGCAAAATCCTGCAACATCTGATGAATGTCGCCGCTCTGGAGGCGAGGCTTTTCCCATCGATCTATGAATGACACTACACCCTCATCTGGTTCCTGTGTTAAGTTCGTTAGCACCACAAATGATGGTAGGTGATTGGTCTTGTGCTTGTACTAGTGTAGGAACCTGGAAACAACATCTTCATGTTGAAGTGCTGAAGGAATCGTGTTTTCTGAGATGGCGATTATGATACGAAATCGTGTTTTGCAACATGATTCCTTCAACCAGAAGTTGCCTGTGGAGTTGCATTTCGATAGCGCGACTTCATTTGTATTATGGTACTTCGTTAATAACAAGTTTCCAAAGTACTGGTCTTTCTTTTTTATTTTTTTAAGATTTTTAAATACATTATTTTAGTCAAAACTCCTAAGTTGCCCTTCTTAGTAGAGGCCGTCTCTTAGCACGACGATAAGGCTTTGAGCTTTGCATCATGAAGTACGGTGGGTCAGGTCACGAGAATAGTTTCTCTTTATAATGTGGGTATATCTACTTACATCTTGACCCTCCCCATGCACTGCGTCACGGGAGCTTTATGGACTCGAACACACCCTTTTGCCTTCTTAAATATTCTGTATGTAATATGCTGTTAATTCTTGAGGTTTGTCATTTACTTAGCTTTTATTCATTTGATTGGGACGTTTATGTTCTATATTTATTATATGTAGTATAGTTTTGTTTCATGATTGTTGGATTCCTTGAAAATTGAGGATGTAGCTTGCTTTTAGGGTGTGTTACTGTTTGGTTTGAGGGAAAGTGAGACAAATGAAAATAAAATGAAAAAGAGAGAAAAGAAAGGAGTTTTTTAGTTGTTTGGTTGCTAAGAAATGTTGAAAAGAAAGTGGAGATGAAAATTTTGTGTGTGTGTGAGAGAGAGAGAGAGAGAGAGAGAGAATGGAATGGAATGCCACAATTTTAGGTGGGAAAAAAATTATGTTACAATTTTAGGTGGAAAAAAAATTATGTTAATCTTCTCTTAGTTTCTTTTTCCTTTTCATTTCCTCTCCTAACAAAACATGCCAAACATATCTTTTTTCTTTTGATTTTCATTTCCTTTTCCTCACTTTCCCTCAAACCAAACACACCCTTAGGCCTTGCAAGGTTACACTTGGGGATTATTTGTGTCCAATATAGCAATCTTTGTGGTATGAAGATCAGTTTCGGACTCTTGTTACAGGCAGTATATGCGATCTCATATCAGAGTCAGATATTTCTTGTTTCAAATAGTCATACAATAGTAAAAAAAATTAAAATAGTACTAATAATTTGAGCATTTAAAGCAATTTTAACCTACTTATATACGGCTAACAAAGCCCATTCCAAGCCAACTCAACTTTTTGTAATAATTTAATCCTAACTCTAGCCTAATCATAACCTAGCGCATTGCTAACCCTGTTAAGAAACCCTAATTCATTCTTCTTCCTCTCTTCCTTGATCTCAACTCCTCCGCCAACCCCCTACCCCCTCTACCACCTACACACCCTGCCCCATCTCGCCACCCCTCCCTCATATGGCACCCATACACCCTGCATCCATACCTACTATCAACCAAGGTTTGTAGTATCAATACAGGACCATTTCTATGAGTATCGTACTACTCCTATGAGTATCGGGACCGGCTGTATCGGCAGTTTCGGATCGGAGTATCGAATTTTTGGTATCGTAAAGAAAATAATTATTAACATTTTAGAAAATATATTTTATACATTTAGGCATAATTTTAAGTATTTTCTGTGTTGTTTCTTAGCAATTTTGAAATTGAATGAAATAGTTGTCACCCTTGCTGATTGGTTTACAATACAATAGATAAAATTTTGTCTTTTACATGCTTTTACAACCTTACTATGCTTTTATACCATTATTGATTGGTCTTTTTCGTTCAATTTTCTTTACCGAATTGGCTGGAAAAAAGATCCCTAATGTCGGTATCGGTCAGTATCGGGTATCAGTCGGTATCGGATCAAATTGTATCGGTATCAGCCGATACTGCAAACTAGTGTAAACATCTCTTCCTCTCTAACCCTCCTCCAAAAGCTAACCTAACCTTCTTCCAATCTCTCTATTCTTCTACCAGATTGTCTATGACGGCGATTGCCATTGACGCCAAAGTCAACTTCGATAACTATTTTTTTATAAATGTATCCTCAGATATCAGGCAATACATGACATATAGCGGCCTGATTTTTGTTGGGTTTTTCTTCTTGACTTTTCAATATATTAAATCTAAAGCTCAGTTGTCTATTTGAAACTTATTAACTGGTTTCCCTTTGGCATTTGGTCATGTGCCTTGAGTTATTTTTATCTTTGTGAATCATGAATGTTCTAAAGTATGAATGAGGCTATTTGTGGCATCATCTAAATGAATGATGTAACATCATTGGTTGTTCATATATGCTATAGCTCTTGCAATTGTATTTCCGTAGAAGATTATAGAGTGTGCTTTTGGTAGGTGATGTATTAGTTGAATAGGATCTTGATTACGAATGTGCTTTTGCCTCTTTACGAATCTGTTATAGTTGAAACAAAAGGCTATACAGTCTCGAGTAATGTAGCTATATATATCATAGTTAATATATATTGGTTATTCTGTCTATGAGATTCTGAATCTCATGTTATCCATCAAATAACAAATTTGATTCTTAACCAAGTAAATGCTTAATAAAATATATGAAACTGATAATCTGTATCTCAATGCTACAAAAACAACAACAACAGCAACAAAGCCTTTATCCCAAAATGTTGGGTCTGCTATTTGAATCCCTTTCTCCATTCAGCTCCGTTAAAGGGTTGTATTGATTCTATGGCCATGTCAAAAAATTAAACTGAAATTTGATGCATCATAGTCATGTTGTTCTGTATCTGAACTTCAATTGTGTTGGTGTGAGTGAAGTACTGGATTTGGACATACCTTTAAGTAGTTTGAGTAGAGTTTGTATTGTGGATTAATGTTCTTAGGTGCTACATGTTAACTCAGATTATACGCATATGTCGAATACAGTAGAGCACCTGTTTTTGGATTCAATTTGAAGAATTAATTTGGAGAATATTCACATGTCAAATGGAACTACGAGAAAACCAGGAAGAGTATTGTCTTAAATTTTTGAGGAGGTGTAGGTGATAACATATGGAGTGTCTAAATCCTTATTATTATTATTTAAAGTAGCCTATATGATAGTCAATCTTCTCTTACAAAACTTTCTGAGGGTGGGGTTGGGATGTTGGAACTTAGATTGCACATAATAGAGGGCAACTTTAAGTGCAGAACCAACTGGAAAGTTTACGAGGTAGCATAGAATTGACATAAAAATTGTCCTATGTTGTGGAGATTATGTTATTTGCGATAGGCCTACTATGACTTAGCAGGATTTGGATCAGTAAGAGTGCCCGTCCTAGTGTTGATATCATTGGTAAAAAGAGGGTTGTGATGTGTTATCTGTCTGTTAAATTGTTTATACAGGGTGGAGAATTTCAATCTGAAATGCTGATAGTTCTCTGGTGCAGGGTTGTGATCAGTGGTAAGGGTGCCAATTTGGCATCATTCGAAACCTAAGTTGATAGGATATGGCACGATATGGACCTGGCGACACAGACACGACACTGATTTTGGCATGTCATAGTTTACTTTGGAGTGTCTATGTTGTGTCAGTTACATATCTGACACGGACACACTAAGACAGAGACATGTATTTTGGAGTATTTGTGCTTCCTAGTTCTATACTTTTGATGTTCTAATTGAGTGGTTAACTGTCCACTGAGATATATGGCCCATGAAGCTTAGAATTCGTGGAAGGAATGCTGATTTTAGAAAACCAAGGAGATGAATAAGAATGAAATCATTATATTAGCATCCTAGGTTCTAATTGGAAGCTATCTAAGAGTGACTTATGACAATTGATAATTAATACCGTAAGGTACTTATGCATTTGATGATACATGGTGCTTGTTCCTTAAAGATGGTTATGATATTTTAGTTGGAGATGGGCAATTGCAATGATGGATGTTTCCACAATTCCATGAGTTTCATCAGCTCTTTCGGAGGGACTGGACCAAAGATAGTGCTTGAAGTGACTTGGTTCTTCTAGGAGAAGTTTTCTAATCTGGCTCATGAGCAGGTTTTTTTTTTTTTTGCTCTCCCCCAATTATAGTTCCAACTCTTTGAAAATGTAGAGCTCCAATTTGGTCAGGAACGTGTGGGTGTTGTTTTATTTATGAGAACCAACTCAAGTCTGACCCCTGTATTCTTCAGTATATAAAAATACTTTAGTTATGGAATTTGGTTTACAATCAAACTGATCTGACTAGTTTATTGCTTAAAGTTAGTTACTTAAACATGTCAACCACCTAGTCATAGGAAGGATAAATACTCTAGAAACTGGTGCCATGTCCATGGCTTGTTGTGTCAGACATGACACAAATATTCCAAATACACTAGGACATGCCAAAATTGGTCTTGTGTTTGTTTCGCCATGTCCATATCGTGTTGTGTTGTACTCGTGTCGTTCAACATAGATTGTAGTCGGGATCTCGATAATCTGAAGCCAAAACCTCTATTTTCTGTACAATCTTTCTCTTCCTCTTTTGCTCACATCTTTCATAAGCTGCAAACTGTTACTCTGTTTATTTATCTCCCATGTTCCAGTGTGACCGTCTGGTTGAGGATGTCGTGACGATTGATTGGTTTCAACTAGGGATTAGGACGGTCCTTCTCAGCAACACCAAAAGTTAGTATTTAATTCAATATCTATTGATGCAAAGTTTTAATCTTATTAGGGTATGTCAGAAGTCATGGATGTACTACCAAGATACTATGGGAATATTAAATCTCTCCAGTAGGATTTTTTTTACAGTACAAACACTTGAAATCACCCCTATGTCGAAGAATATAAAGATTGTACATGCCAACTACTTCTTAGGAAGCAACTGGCTTGTACATTCTTTATGATCCTCAGTAGAGTGGCAGTAGTTCTTGTACCATAAGGTACACTTATGGAAGAGATATGATGGCTTCATTAAGTACATTTACAGGAGAGATTTGTTGACCTCATATAATTCTTGACATATTATTATGAATCCCTAGAGAACCCGGAAAAGATTTAAATCATCTTGGTATTGCTTTCATCTTAACCTTTTATCTGGTTTAACTAAAAAGAGAGATAAGTTACTTTAGGACTTAAAACATTAAATAAATATAAAAATTTCATGGACAGATGAGGATATTATATATAAAACAGAGTGGTCTTTGCCTTGCATGAGTAACTATAATCTTGGGTATACATGAGTGGATGAGGCTTGTCAGAGAATGCCGTACTCAAAAACATTATTCGAAGCACATGGATTCTGTATATTGACTATATGAGCTCTGGCTACAATTTTTTGATTTTTGGTTGACTTAGTTTTGCAATGATTATCAGCCCAATCCAAGAAACAACTTTAGCCTGGTGATTTTTAATGATTGTTGTGCTTATATGGTTTCTTCACCATTTCCATTTAATTCTTTTCCTGTATTTGATGCCTCTCATGCTCAAAGATGGAGAATGATCTTGTGTGTTAGTTGAAGAGTTTAAGTACTCCATTCATGTGCTTGAATGATGCAAAACTAATGAGATTGATGCTCAGCTCGGAATTTGAACTCTCAGCTCAGAGGCTGAGTGCCTGCTAATGAGTGGGATAATACCATTTTATCATCTTGAATGCTTGGCAGTTGATATGCTTGCATCTTTTGAATTTTGAATTTTATGAGCTTCATTGCTAAATAATTTATTAGTTCAAGCCTAATTTTAGCATTTGGTTTGTTGGCCATTTTTGTAACCTTGAATGCTTAAGAGTAAGATAACACGAATGCTCGGGGTTAGGAAAGTATGCTTCAAGTGAAGGTAGAACAGATGCTTGTACTAGGGCTTGTCTGAATGCCTTTTGCCTTTTGTTTGTGGGGTGGGGGGGGGGGGGGGAGTGCGTAAATGTAGATAATTTCTTCATAGAGAAGGTTTTTCAATGGGCTACATGTGAGGAACGTCTCTCAAACCGATGAAGGATGAGGAGGATAACTGCTGACTTCTCAATAATTGTCTGTAATGGTGGAAAGCAAGGTCGGCCCTGAGCTGATGGGGGCCCAGGACGAAACTTTCAAAATGGGCCCTCCATACATAATGTAAAAATAAGTGTAAATATATCAAAAAATTGTTGCCACCAAGTTTTGAATCAAAGACCTCTAAAGTAAAAGTCTTCATTATAACCGGCCGAGCAGGATGTTGTAGTTGACCTCGGCATCCACCACATAACAAGTCACCTCAGTTTTGAGGTTGCCTATGTGGCACTTCAGTCGAATCTTGCCCAGTGGCTCGCTTTTGCTAGCGTTGAAGCCACTGATGGTTGTGTTGGAGGGCGCCAGCCGGTACATTGGGATCCCCAGTTTTGACATCAGCGCCTTCGGGATGATGCTGAGGGAAGACCCCGGATCGATCTGAATCCGGCTCACCTTGACTGAACCGATGTACCCCGTGTAATACAGTGGTCGGTTATGTCGGTGGTGCTTGAGCAGCATGTCTTGTTGGGTGAAGGTTATGTTTGGGATAATTTCCTCTGCACAATGACAGTGCGCACAAGTAGTTGGGAGGTCTTCAGGCTGCTTGACCTGACTGAGAAAGGATTCAGCGTCCTTCAGAGCTTCGCAGAGAGCTTCTCGGGAGTCTTTGGAAAGACGCAGGAGCTCAAACAAAGATAAGCGCGCAGGAGTACTGGCCAGTTGTGCCAGTATGTCAAAGTTGTGGGGCTTGGCTAGTCCCGAAGCATTCTCCTTCCGTAGAGGTCTGTCGAAACGAGCCTCCACCTGCTTCTGCTTATTGGCTGCTGAGGGTTTAGACGGGCCCTCCTCAGGGATTGTGCCAGAAGGCACCACCTCGGCGGCAGCTTCGCCGGGCTGAGCGTTCTGTTGTGCACGCGTCTGCACTGGAAGTGCCTCTTCCATTGAAGAAGAGACCGTGCGGCAAGACTTGATCTTCCTGCCTTTTGATTTGGAGGTAGAGCGTACCTCCGGTTGAGTTACTTCGGAGACGAGGTCGTGAAAATTTTCAGGGATGTAAGCAGAAACCTGCCTGACTTTCCTCAAGAAGCCGGGAACAGAACCAGTCTCTCGTCTTCATTGTTATAATGTATTGGAATTAATTCCAAACATTACCTTTACGCAGGACGATATGCTGCTAGAGGATAATCGACATGACCGTCCTTTATATTATACAGGATATGTCGATTCTATGAAGGTTGATCGTCTACTGATTGATCCAGGATCCGCTCTCAGTATTATGCCAAAAACTATGCTAGATGCACTGTGCTGTGAGCACCCATTGATTAGGGCCATTGAGAACTATTCCTGGTGTCATGAAGGTTATACATAAGATACAAAACAAAAATAAAGATGATCTCATTCCTATGGGTGGCAATTGGGTCATGTTCAAGTCTATCCGTTAAAGGTCGACCTTACGTTGACCCATTTAGGTTAGATCGGTACCCGACAACAAAATTATGGGCCAACCTGACTCGACCTGTTAATTTCACCAGCTAGACAATCGGTAGAAAAAATAAATTGGCTCCAGAAAATAGGTTCTAGATAAAACCATGATTGGCCCAAAACATATCTTCTCTTCCTCTGGGAGCAAGCTCGCCCTCCTTTAGTGTCCCCAATCTTTACCGCGGTGCCTCTTCCCCCTCGTGGCATGCCACCTACCTCCGCCTATCCTTGTCGTGCTACCTTTCCCCCTTTGCTCTTCCTTCGGAAGCTACCTTCGTCCATCTCCTATTATGCCTTCTCCCTCACCCTTCCTCTCGCAGCCTCCCTTATTTAGTCACAATCTCGAGTGGAAAAAAAAGGAGAATAAAAAGTTGGAGGAGAGAGAACAAATTAGAGGAATAAAGAAGAGATC